>JAZHYW010049697.1:0-43973 GCA_037355805.1 Ixodes ricinus | reverse complement strand
CTATATGCAGCTTTTATTTTAGCGAATATGTCACGCGTATGTGACTTAAAACACGCGTTGCCTTCGCTTCCACGCGCGCCCCCGATGGCCTTCACTTTGTGACGTCACAAGAAGAGGGCTACGGCCTTCTTCTCTAGGAGGTGTTACGCTAGGTACCACCCAACCACCCAATCACCCAATTTATGTGCTCCAAATTTTTGTTTTGCTCAAACCCTTATTGCATTTTAGGCTTTTGAGGCACATAATATACACACATGTAGATAAATTAGACATACCGCTAGCATCATCCGAACGTATACATTGCGCGCATATACAAACACGGCACAACAAACATGAATACAGCAGCACACCCGATGACTACTTCTGAGCTCTCCGTTTCCGCCTTTTATACTGGTCGTTTTGAAGTTACGGATTTTCTCGGTGACCACCTAAGCCATAAATTATATTCCCAGCATGTTGATTTGTTTTCAGTGGTGTCATACCTCTGCGAGTATTTTGAAGGGCTCAGGGGATGAATTATTTCAAAGCCAATAAAACAAGTTGCTCCATTGCGGTTCCAAGTCACGTGTGTGCTCCCCCGCACGGCACGTAAGTGTATTAATTTATTTCTGATATGTTTATTGGACACATATTTATATCAGAAGATATATAAGCAAATCAGTTCTTATATGTCGTATATCAGTTTTTTGGCAGTGCATGTCAGTTTCATATATCGCATATCAGTTTTTGAAATGTCATATCAGTTTCTTATATCGCATATCAGTTTGTCGGTATTTCATATTAGTTCTTATATATATTTATATCGTATTTTTCAGAAGGGTTGTGCCCCTGACAACTAGAATTTTGTGTACAGAATAATTTCCAAGCCACCAAGGAGATGACAAATCGTACTGTCCAGTAGACCTCAGGGCTGCTGTAAGGCACCAAATAATCTATTTCTCGATCTTTTGATCTATAAATCTATCTATCGATCTCCGGATCTATGTACTATTTTATACTTCAAGACAAAGGGACGACGCTATGAGTTGGTAATGGAGCACACTTTATAGTAAAAGTTAGCTTAATCGTATTAAAATTACAGTCAATTTAACAGTACTCATAATTAGAATCTACGTTCCTAGAAAAAGTAGGTTCAGCTAAGGTGTACATGCATGAGTGCTAATTATAAAAGTTTTGAATAATTGATTGGTTGGCGATTAATTTGAGGGTTGTAAGTTACAACTTGTATCACCGCGTAACCTTGGGTGATCAAATAAATAAAATGGGATCAATTGTCTAACATCATCAAATTAACACATACCTCTTGTATTCCTTCACTTGTTTTATTAGACTAGCGGATATTCATCTGCTTTATTTGATAATTATTTATATTTTCGTTCCTACCTTAATTTTAGTCGCTCTAATGTCGTTGTTAGACTGCCTTTATTGTAATAAAAATATTTATATAACTGAAAATGAAGTGTATATTTTTTATTTCAAAATGCTAAGAAACTTGTGTGTGAGAGGTTTATTGCTCTTTCACATGATTATCAAATCGCTGGTTTTTAATTAAAATAAAACAGGATCGGCTTATCTCATGAAGTCGGCTTACTCATTCTCTGGAGTAGGTAAATTAATCAAGCGAATAGAACACCTAAGTTTTTAATAGAAATGTCTGAATAGGCGTACATGCCACAACGAGTTCTAGAGTTAATTTGAATATTTTATTTTGTAAAACCCGTCCTGTGTGCCGCCGACAAACCTGGTCCATATATAGCTGATTTAGAGCTCCCAGGCTCTCCCTTTGTTCAACTCTCTAAATTAACAATGAGGATTATCCTCACTGCGGGGGAACTTTGTGAATAGGTTTGCCCAGTATCCCTTTCGAGACGATCCTGTCTCACTAATCGTCATTCAAAGTGATTTAACTATGCAGATAATCGAAAACTATGAAATGCCATGAAAGACGTGATCGGCATTTAGTTATGCTCCGTTCTAAATGTGACTCAACTCCTATCCGGTACTAAGGCCCCTGCGGCTCGCCACAACAATAAAGTTCTTCTTGTTCATGGCGAGACATTGCACGTACAGCTATCAAGCTGCCTTTAAAATAGGAGTTTACAGAATCGTGAATTTTCAATCGAATTCCAGGAATAGCAGCTTTGCCGCAGAATACCGCTTGAAGATAGGGTTGTGTCTTATGCAAATGAGGGTCAATATTTAAAATTAGTGTAGATTATTAGGAACTTTATTTGGAAAATCAATACTTGCGTTGTGTTAGCGTTAACTGTTCGAGATGAACGTGGACAATATATCGATGTTAATTAAATTAACTAATACAACAGTTTCGCTCAAATTCTATTCTTCAGGTATTCAACGTTTTGGTGCCTCGTGGGCCCCAAACGGAAAGGTCAAAACGGAGGAGTCAAAGTGTCTATCCATGGAAAGCACGAGTATTTTTTTTCTACTAACATGTTGTCTGTATCTTTCTCGGAATCTATGAAACGTCACTCTCGAGGATAAGTTTCACGTTAATCATACATGTGTTCTAATTTCAGTATGTATTTCAGGTTACTAAATATATCATTACCTTCCGCAATCACTTTTATTTTAAGTTCTAACAAAACATGCCATGCAGCGATGAAGAAATTTTGCATTAAACTACCTTAAAGTGTTCGGAATCTACGTGACGAAGAAAACATGCTAAACAAATACCGATCGCGTCTCTGCTAGCATTGATGTCGGGAGTGGATTCCAGCCCAAGTGAAATATATTCATATATTCATGACATTATTTGATATCAATACCTACTGGTTTATTAGAACATCTAATTTAATGAACTTGCATGTAGTGAGCTACAATGCTTTGTCTACGCCACGTCTACGCCAATAACGGAACTAAACATGCGGGGATTAATCGCACTAAGTGTGCCAACAGCACCCTTCAATCTAAAACAGAAAAAAATTGTTTTGTACCTCTGAGGACGGGGTCTCGACGTGTTTCCGCTGCGTTTTTGTAAGTATCGTCAAAACACAAAGTTTGCTTATTACAGCATTGCATGTTGCTCTTGGAGTTTTATATCTATATTCCTTGTGACGTAACAGCAGAAAAGTAGCAGTCCGTCTTGGGCAGCAAGCCAGAGAAATGCCAACTCTGCTCAAATTTTGCATCTTGGGGTATGCATTGGCCTAATTATCTATAGGTCCAAGCCGTTCGTTTATTCCAAAGAACTTTTATTTGGATTTTCAGCCACTTTTATCGGGTTCACAACATAATCGCCGAAATGTCAAATATGAGCCAAATTTGCCACGTAGTAGCCGAATAGCCCGAAGTGAGGTTAAATCCAGTCACTTGTTTGGAATTTTACGCCTAAATGATCCGGGTAAATACCGACAAACAAAAGTAAAGCCTAATTCTAGGATTTTTTCAAGAACTGAGGCCCTATGGCACCACGTGACAACCGAACTACTAGGCAGTGAATCCTAACTCTGGCACTTGTTTGGCGAAATGGAGCCAGAGAACACCGACTTTGGCCAAAGACTATCAAATTCAGTTAAATCTAAACTTTTGCGGCTTGCAGGATCTAAAGTTGCCTGAAAAAAAAAATTCTGCCAAACAAAAGGACGGTGCTATTTGGTGTCGTACGGCGATAACAAAATAGCCGCTAATGACAGTGCGATAGATAACATATATTTGTATAATATACACAAGGACTTTCTGATTATATTATAGGAATGTAGTTAGGAGCGCAATCCGTAATGGTCTGAAAAAGCTGTATTACCCAAACTACCCGTCTCGCTAAATAAAAAGGGCAGAAAGTTAACGAGGCGTCGAAATTAACATCCCTAGGGCAAGACACCACCTCAGGTAATCTGGGCAGAGGATATATTATTGTCTTCAGAAGTAGGAACTGCCGTCCGAGATTGCCGGTTTTTTTCTCAAGTAGAGTGCCGTTCCCGCGCATTCTGAGTCATGTGCCCAAGATGTGAATCCGGGTGGGTTTCGTCGGACTTAAATAAAGTCAACGTGAAATCCCTTTTAATGCGAATAGCATTCTTTAGATACTTCACGCACTTTTCGTCTATGTATCTATCTATCTATCTATCTGGCTATCTAACCTCTTACGCCGCGGGTCGATAAATAAATAAAAAAGACCGGCGCCGGCTGGGATTCGAACCGTTGACCCTTTGATCAGCAGGCAGACGCGCTAACCACAGAGCTATGAAGGCAGTCATTCAACGCACTCTAATCGGTTGTTTATATCTATACCATAGGACGCGCTTTAAAGCGCTGTCACAGCTACCGGTGCGCGCGCGTTCCATGCACGAGGGCTCATTCCGCTCTCGTGAGGGTGAGCACGGCCGCTACATCACCCTCTCCCGAGCGCGGGAGAGGGTGAGCTAGCGGCCGTGCTCACCCTCTCCCGTTGGTTGAGACTAGCTGAGACGCCAGAAAGTCTGGTCGGTACCATTTTGAGTGTTTGTGCGTATGGCGCGTGCTTTGCTCGCCTTCCTAAGTGACACAAACGCACGTGCTGGGCTGCGGAGATCGTGCGCAGGGCTGTGAAAGTGTCAACAAATTTAGAATCGCCTCAAGAGTGGGCTGGCGTATCTAGAGTGTGCCGGCCACCTGACGAACGCGCATAACTCCGCACCGTTTGATGCTATTCGCATTAACGTAGATAATCATTCCCAAAGGATGGGTTCTGCTGATTTTTTTTTAATGGCTGAGTTCGAGGAAAGTAAGAAGATAGACTTTCAGAGGCGTTATTTCGTTCAGAATAAGAAAAACGGAAGCTTCGGCTGTTTCGTTGACTATGTCTAAAACTTTAAGTACAGTGCGCATAAAAGGCAACACGAAAGAATGTAGAACACAACGCAAAATGCTCTCTACGATTTTTGATAGGTATCCCGAGTCCCGATGCCTTTACTTCGGTCTCATTTGCCGGAACGGGTCAGCGCCGGCCTTATATCGCCTGCCGAAGGTGCAGAAGCCAGATGACCCCCTCCGACTCATAGTGGATCTCACCACGTCTCCGTTACGTGCGTTGTCCAACCATCCCCACCGACTGCTGTCACCCCTAACCGGGAAAACCGCCACGTACGTCCAAAATTCTGGACACTTCATCGAGCTCACATCGGGCCTCGAACTGCGGGACGACGAGAGCCTTGTTTCCTTCGACGTCGTGTCGCGTTTCACAATTGTACCTTTGCCTCTGGCAGATGTCTGTGACGCGGGCGGCCCTCTCGTCTGACACAAGAGTCTCCGAAAGAAAGTGCCTTGAGGTGGGCGAGATTCGCCTTCTACTAGAATTCTGCCTAACCAGCACTTATGTTTCTTTTGCTGGCCGCTTCTACAGACAAACCAGTGGTACGCCTATGGCTGCTGCGGTCTCCATCACTGTGGCAAACCTCGTAGTGGAGGCGATCGAGAGAAAAGCCTGGACACTTTCTCCCCAGGACCCGTGTGTTTCCTGCGGTATGTCGATGACTGTTTTTGTGTTGTAAAGACCAGTGAGATTGACCGTCTCCTCACACGTCTAAACTCCATCAAGTCAGCAATTCAGTTCACAATTGAGCACGAATCAGATGGCTGTCGTCCCTTCCTAGACGTCTGTGAGAAAGACCGGCTGCCTGGACTTCCATGTGTATAGGAAGCCGACACACCCAGGCCGATACTTGGACTTTTCTTCGAGCCACCCTGGGACACATAAGTCTTCCGTGGCTTCGCCACTCGTCAGATAGGCGATCACGGTCTGCACTTCAGAGGAGATCCTTCGAAAATAGATCAAAACAATCAAACAAGACATGCAGAAAAATGACTACCCAGCTAGATTTATAAAAAGCATAATCAAGAAATTTGGACGCACCCCTTCAACCAAAGACGCCGCCCCTCCCCACACCCGCGTGTGTGTACCCTACATCAAGGGCACAAGCGAGGTTTTCGCCCGAGTACTACGACAGTACGGCAAAGCGGCATCACACAAGCCAGTCTCGACCATCGGCGGCCTTCTCCCCTACCAAAGGATCGCCCCCGAGGGAGAGGGCACAGGGGCTGGTTTACAAAATTCCCTGCGGCGACTGCCCCGCGTCGTACGTTCGGGAAACGAAAAACTATCCAGAGCGCCTGCGGCGCCATCGCTGTACGACATCGCGAAGAAGAATGTGGAGGGAGCCGCGCTGGCTGAACATGTCGAGAAGACAAACCACTCCATCGACCTCGACAACAGCTCCGTCCTCTCAATGGAGAGAAACTGGCGGAGGCGCCTTCTGTTAAGGCCCGTTCACACTCTTGCGACCGACTTCGACCGAGAGAGACCAGATCTGTTAAAACTTCTTAAAATTTCATTTCTGGCGCCATCTATGCGGTGATCGTGGAACTGCATTTCACAAGAGCGACGGTTTTGCGGCATTTTCGAGGTCGAATGTGCGTAATACCTATGAGAAAGGCTCGTTTATAACGTTTCCAAAAGTTTTTCGAGACAAGAAAGAAAGGATAATGCGCGGGAGAAATAGAAAATATGCCGGATTGTCAAGTTTACACTGCAACCCGATAGATGGCGCCACTGTGTCCTCTGGTTTAAGAGGTTGTAAGGAATCAAGATTTAAGAGGTCGTAAGAGTGTGAACGGGCCTTTAGAGTCGTGGCCTATTCAATGCACACGTGGCAACGTAAACCGGTTGACGGGGACCCTTTGCAGCAGCTACGTTTCGGGGTTAAGAGGGATAATCCGGAGAGCACTTGGGGGTGTTCGGGTTCGTGGGCAGTCCGTTCCGCGGGACAAAAACAGTCACCCGTGATCAAGGGACCGAATTGGTTCCAAAACGTTCGGATTCTTGCTTTTAATAAAGCCTGGTTAGAGTTTCAAGTGGAAGTTCCCACAGTGCTTATTTGTTCCCAACGGACGCAAATGAAATTACAAGTTCTTTTTTGACTCTCCGCAACAGTAAATCACGGGATCCGCATAATCTACAAATTTACCCCACAAACATGTAATAGATCTAGTCAGTTCTGTCTTAGAGCATATATTTAACAGCTGCCTCGCGCAAGGAATATTTCCAAAGAGCATGCAAATGGCCAAAGTAACTGTAATTCATAGAGGAGGAGACAAAGATGATATATCTAACTATCGCCCAATATCAATTCTACCAGTTGTTTCAAAATGCCTAGAGAAGATAGTTTACAAGCGAATTTGCGGTTTTTGCGATAAATATAGCCTATTGACACCCTGCCAACACGGTTTTCGAAACTTTCGTTCAACAGAGGCCGCCCTTTTTCCTCAAAAGAGCTAAATTTGGGATCTTTGGAAACAGAGAAAATTACGCTTGGTGTGTTTATAGATTTTTCAAAAAGCGTTTGACCTCTATAAATCATCAAACACTGCGTTTAATACTTGATTCCTATGGTTTTCGTGGTACATTTTTACAAATAATAAATCATATCTAGATTTTCGCTGTCAGCAAGTTGTAATAAATAACAAATTATCAGACCCTCAAACCCATTTCTACCGGTGTTCCTCAAGGTAGCATATTAGGACCTTTCCTCTTTAATCTTTACATCAACGACATTGTTTTAATTGATCCCAACCCAGCCTTCGTTATTTACGCCGACGACACCAGTTTATTATTTAGTGCCGCACAAGTGTCAAACCTTTTAGAACAAGCTTCCCATTGTTCGCGCTTGCTTCGAAACTGGACCATTTTAAATTCGTTAACTATAAACACAAGCAAAATCTCATGCAGTACTCTTTAGACACCGAAATAAATATCCTTATGTTCCCACTCTTGATCTTAAGCTTGGCTCCAGAATCCATTCACATTGTTTCAGTGGTAAAAAACCTAGGAGTATTATTTGAAGAGCATCTCACATGGAATCAGCATATTGATATGACTGCCGAAAAAAGTTCCAAAATTGTAGGTGTACTATCTAAATTACGTTATTTTATGCCTCAACGTATTAGGAACTTTTGTGCAAATCATTATTTTTCCTCTGTAATTTTCTTGTTTTTTTGTTTTTTTTGGTTTGGGGGACAACGACTTTCTCCAACATAAACAAATTTCATGTTGATCCAAAAACGAGCCATTAGAATCATAGCAAACATACCATATGATGCCCATACAAAGTCTGTTTTTGAAGCACACAAAATACTCCCAATGCCTCAATTATATAACAATATTTTACTAAAACGGTACAATATGAGCATTAGGCAACATAACATGGCAATTTTAAATATGTCCCATCTACAGCGTAAGGTACACACACACGATATACGTTCCACTTGTCACTGGATTATTCCACAAACACGTACAAGTTACGGTCGTCAGATGCTTCGTTTTAACTTACCCTCTTTATTAAATAACCTAAGTGTTGATTAGCATTTGCAATTCACAGTATATTATTTTTTCTGTTGCTATACCGCTCTTACAGTGTTTTGTTCAGCAAATTTGAGCCGCACCTCCAGTGTGATTATCTATTTTTGTTATGACGTACCCCTGTTGCAATGCTAAGTTTTGTAGGGGGTGGAGACCCTAGTCAAGCCTTTTATAGGCTTTTTTGTCTGCGCTGTTGGGACCGAGCGGTTGTCCGAGAACTTTGTGTACGGCAGGGAGCCGAGCCAGGGCAGGAACTCATGTTGTAGCCGGAATCGGGAAAGACCAGGGAGCAGGAGGGGTGTTGCTTAAATAACTCTTTATATATACATATAGACAGGTTACATCATCAACGGGAGAACACCAGAGAACACAAAGCAGCAGCCGCGTAGCGTTTGCTTTTATACGGTCGTCTGCTGAGCCATGACTGGTCTGGCTTCTTCAGCGTTACGAACGTCGACTCTTGCGCCGACATGCTGACCGCGATTGTCCAGGATGCTATGAATGAATTTATACCCAAAAGTTGCCCAAAAAGGTCAAAATTTTCTAACTGGTTTTCTGCAGATTTGAAATATTACATAAGCAAGAAGCGACGTTACCATAATCTCTATAAGAAACTAAATTGCGAGTATTGGTACTACAAATTCTCAATCTGTAGAGCAATAGTTAAAAAACTTCTTGCTCGAGACGAAAGGCTTTACCAGGATCGTCTGGAACATGACTTCAAAACACAACCTCATCGTTTTTGGCGTTACGTGCGAACACGTAAAGACAATGTCTGCGCATCGGTGCTAAAAGCGGACGGCAAGCTTTGTTGCACACCGCAAGAAGTATCCGGGATGTTCGCTCAGCATTTCAGTTCCACTTTTCTGCAGTCGGATAGCACGCCTCCGGTTTTTAACATCGAAGAAAGTTTTGATGGTTTGGCTTATGAAAGTATAAAAGAGGATGAGGTATTACTTTCTGTACGTAGGCTCAAGTCAAAACTTTCCACAGGCTGTGATGGTATTCCAAATTTTATTATCAAGGGATGCGCTGAATACCTTGTTCCCGCTTTAACTCATATGTACAATTTGTCGCTACGGCGCGCGGAGTTTCCTTCTCGATGGAAAATGTCTGTGGTCGTACCAATATTCAAATCTGCCGACCCCTGCGATGTCAACAACTTTCGCCCAGTGTCACTGTTGTGTGGTTTTTCAAAAGTTTTCGAAAGGGTTATTTAGGAACGTCTCTATTTTTATTTTAAACAAAAAATATCACCATTACAGCATGGCTTCCTGAAAAGTAGATCGATCGAGACTAATATGAGTGTCTTCCTTGGATATACCGGCCCTTTAGTAGCCAACCGTGGTCAAGTAGACACTATTTATTTTGACATGTCAAAGGCTTTCGACAGGGTTTCGCACAACATACTTTTGTCAAAATTAAAAAAAATATGGCTTATGCCCTACTTACTGTTCATGGTTTTCCAGCTACCTGGGAAACCGCCAAAATCAAGTCAGTTTCTCAGATTGTTTGTCCGGGCCGTTTTTATCATTATCTGGTGTGCCCCAGGGCTCTAACCTTGGGCCGTTGTTATTTTTAGTGTTCATCAACGACTTGCCGTCGCAGGTGCTGCACTCAAAGCATTATTGTACGCAGATGACGAAGCAGTTCAGGAGGGTACAGAATTTACAGGATTGTCTGTTGTTACAAAACGACGTATGTTCAATTGAGCAGTGGTGCATAACAAATAGACTACCACTTAATCTCAAGAAGACTTCAGTCATGTCAATCAGCAGGAAACACGAGAGCATAGTGTTCAGCTACAACCTTTCCGGAGGGCACATAAAGCGTGTATCTCTTGTACGGGAGCTTGGTGTTCAAGTGGACTCCAGGCTGTTTTTTCATCAACATGTGTCACATATAGTTAATCAAGGCCTGCGATGTCTTGGTGCGGTGTCACGGATAACTAGAAAATTTAGAAGCCCTCATTGTGTTCTCTCTTTATATTGTTCACTTGTCCGGCCGCGTTTAGAGTTCGCATCCGTAATATGGAACTCTGTTTCTCTTGGCAGTAATCGAAGAGGTACAGCGGAAATTTATTCGTATTGTATACAATAGGCACTTTGGTCGTCGGCGTTTTTACAGCTATAGCTCGGTATTAGCAGACATAGGCCTCCAGTCTCTTCACGACAGGAGGCTTGCACATGATATGAACTTTTTGAGAAAAGTTGTGCATGGCACTCTTGATTGCGACGAGTTGTTGTCCTCATTGTGCTTCCGTGTCCCATCTGGGAAGGCGTGTAAATGTATTCACACATTTTATACAGATATTCATTCAAAGTGTCCAATGACTCGGTTACAAGATACATACAATTCAATGTTTTTACAAGATGACATATTCACTTGACTTTATCTTAGTGTGCCCGTGGCAACCATTTTTATTTTTAACTAACTAGGATTTGATGACGCGTCAGATTGATTTCTGTTGTGCTCCTCGGCAACCACACTGTCCTATGTAATACCCTTTTTATTGTTAACGCCACTGTGCGAAACATGACAAAGTGTACTGTCCTGTAGGCCTCACGGCTGTTGACCGGCACTAAATAAACTATCTTTCTATAACGTCACTTGTCCCCACATCCCTAGTAGGGAATCCCTATCGTCCCTGTCTTGACCAAAACGGCGTGGTCAGTCTTCGTCACGTTCAGGCACGCCCCTTCCCTCTCCCCGACACACTGCTACACGCGTCACGCACTCCGTGGGCCAGACGTCCTTGGTCGGTCCCCGGCGCCGTAGAAGTCCGGAAGGGGCAAAGACATAATTACCCCCAGGTGCAGATTCTTGGTTTTCGCGAACTAAGGAGATAATCCCAACAGCGCGTTAAGCTGGGAAAAGGGCGCAAAGCCCCTCCTTTGTCCAGGGCGTCCGAAGACTGTCGATGGCGCCGTGCTTCGAGGCGAGACAGAAGCAGCAAAGGGAGGGGCCGGAAGTAGGGACGCGCCGGTCAACTCGATGATACCCTTTCACCGAGGTGCGTTGGCGACCTCATGTCGCCTTTCGCTTCGTTTCCGGGCACAGCTGACCGGAGCCACGTGGCGACGATACTCAAGGCGGTCACCGGCGCCGGTCGGATTAGTTAGGGACGGTCGTTTCCAGGGCCTTTCGCAACAGCACCCACAACATCTGTGCGATGTTGAATAAGGATTTGATTTGATTTGATTTGAAGTTTTATAAATCATTTCTAACCAGACGCATGTCCGTCGAAAATGTTTACATTTAAGTCTCTTTGCAATGTTTACGGTCCTGTTGTGGTGCGGCTTGCCAAGTGATATGTTCACCTCTACAACTCCATCTCTACCGTCAAAACCCACCTCCAAATTCAAGAAGACTTGCAATGAACTACGGCTAATCCCCAAGAGTCTCCGCCTAAAACGCCTGGTCCACACCACCGAGGCTTACAGGATCGTCGAGCAGGCAGAACGTTGTCTGTTCGACTCCAGGATTCAAGAATGCCGGTAAACTGTCAGGAAGAAGGACTTGGAGTTTTTCTTTTGCGGAGACAACTGGAATACCGTGCTCCGGAGCATTTCCCTGCCATCGACGACATTGCCGGATCTGCTTCCACGTCGGCCACTGAGAGAAGGAGTTAGGACCGCCAGAAGAAGCTCGTATCTCTCCAATTGCGTCCCGCCGTCCCCCAAAGGTCCAACAAGAGGTTTTTGAAAAATTAGTCTTTGAGAGAACTCTCTGAGACCGAGACTCGTGTTCGTGGCAAAGGAAAAAGTTCAACCTAACCACAACAATGTCGCCTATTGCTTCGATGCCAGCTGCTGTCGAATATGGCCTGCGTGTGTTAGACCCATGCATTCATGAAGAAGCCCGACTCAAGGCCATCGGCGTGCTGTCCAAGGCGCAGCGGTGGGAGCAGTTAAATTACGCGCCAGAAGAGAAAGCAGTCATTCAGAACTTGAGAAAAGACAAGAGCATCGTCGTCCTCCCTGCCGACAAGGTTAACGCAACCGTGCTACTCGACCGCGCAGACTACGATGAGAACGCGCATCATCTTCTCAACACTGACGCACACATAATTCTGCCAAAGGACTGGACTGACGAGATCCAGGCAAGTCTAAACGAAATGCTCTCTACGATTTTGATAGGATTCCCGAGTCCCGAGGCCTTTACTTCGGTCTCATTTGCCGGAACGGGTAAGCGCCAGCCTTTTATAGACTGCCGAAGGTGCACAAGCCAGATGTCCCCCTCCGACTCATACTGGATTTCACCACGTCTCCGTTACGTGCGTTGTCCAACCATCTCCACCGACTGCTGTCGCCACTAACCGGAAGACCGACACGTACGTCCAAAATTATGGACACTTCATCGAGCTAACATCGGGCCTCGAACTGCGCGACGACGAGAGCCTTGTCTGCTTGGATGTCGTGTCGCAACATAAAAAATGGTGGCAAAGCCGTGGCCATACATAAGAGCATGACACAGGTTATACAATAATAAACGATGTCACGGCATGTTTAAAAATGAGGGTCACGGATGTGCTCTATATGATCCGGCAGATTATTTCATTCAATGATGGCAAGGGGAGGAAATGAATTCTTAAAAGTGACAGTTGAACCAGGCATGCGAGCTACGCCAAGGAGTTAAAAATCGTCAGTGTGAACGTAGGGGGTCCAACAAAAGCGATTGTCTGAGTTGAGGGTGGTGATAAATCATCTTCTGGAAAAGACAGCTGCGTGATATTCTACGGCGAGTATGGAGAATAGGGCGACACTGATGAGCTTTCATTACGGACACACTGGCAGTACGGTCATAGTTAGATAGAATGATTCGGGCAGCGCGATTTTCAACGGATTTTGATATGTTAGTGAAGTAGATCTGGTGATGGGACCAAATGACAGCTGCGTATACAAATGTCGGACGAACAAATGTTTCGTAGGCCAGCTGCCACAAGGCAAGAGGGGCAGTGTGCAAGTAGCGTCGGATGTAACCTAGTGTTTTAGAAGAATCGGGGGTGATGAAGTCAATGTGAAGAGTTTAAATGCAAAAATATTCCAAAAGCCGGGACTCATAATGATCAAAAAAACTGCGCCGACTTGACATAACAAAATTAACAATTTAATCAAACGTTTCGTTTCCCATGCGGGAAACATCATCAGTGAAACCTTCAAGCAGGAATGAGCGAAAAACACTTCAACGGTCCTATTTAAGCAAGTCCGCGTACACATCGGGGAGGGGGCCGCGGTGTGAATTGCAAGCCGATGAGTCACTTCGGATGAACCATGATTCCACGAACCTGCGTGGACCCCACCTTTGTTCACGCGCCAGAGTGGATGCATTATCAAAGTCGAAACTGTGACCTGTATTCCAACAATGGTCTACGAGTTCCGTCTTAGCTCTTGTCGCATGCGTGGCCTTCGCCACGTCCCTTTTGTGTTCGTTTAGGCGAGTGCAGCGCCTCCGGCCTGTCTCACCAATGTAGGATGCGTCACAGTCTAGACAGTTCACTTTATACACAACACCGCACTGGGACTCTGGGGGGGTGTAATCTTTAGGTTTAGAAATGAGGTCACGTAGTTTACGATGGGGTTTGAAAGCTGTGCGGATATTCAAAGGGGCGAGGGCCCTGCGAATAGATTCAGAAACACCTTTCAAATAGGGTATTGTTACTTGCCCTGTCCTAAGTCTTCCATTGTCCTGACTTCGTCTTTGTCCCATCTGTTTGCGCGTGTTATCAATAAAACGTTTAGGATAATTCCGCTTTGTCAAAAGGTCAACAATAACAGCATCCTCAGAAGCGCGCAATTGAGGATTAGAAGAAATGCGCTCAGACCGATGTAGTAGGGTTTTTACGACGGCCCTTTTATGTTCGACAGAATGATGTGAGTTAAAGCTTAAGAGGTTACCCGTGTCGCAAGCTTTGCGGTACACTGTTGTATCTAAGCGACCGGTACTATTTCGGAACACATTAACATCCAGAAAAGGCAGCGCACAGTTCTGTTCAACTTCATGTGTGAATTGGATTGATGATTCGACGCTGTTTAAAGCTAAGTGAAAGTCAGCAACATGGTCCTTGTTTAAAATTACAAAGGTGTCGTCCACATAACGTTTGTAAAACCCTATCGGGTGCGCATTCTGTTCAAGGACAGTTTCCTCCACATACTCCATAACAAGATTTGCCATTGTAACAGAAATTGGGCTACCCATTGGACATCCTTCAATTTGGTGATAAATTTGTCCGCGAAACGTGAAATGCGACTGTTTAAGACAAAAACGCAGCAAAATTACAATATCCTCCACCGTTAACGATGTGCGTGAGGGGAGGCTGTCATCCTTACGTAAGCGTGTTTCGGCTATCTCAACGGCCCGAGAGGTGGGGACATTCGTAAACAAGGACACAACATCAAATGAAACCATTATGTCGTCTTCGTCTAGGACGTGATCCCGAACCAGGCCCACGAATTCTTGGGAATTACGTACTGTTAAACCATTTTTTCCTGTGACCGGAGTGATGAGTTCGACCAGATATTTTGACAGATTGTACGTCGGAGAACCAATAAATGAAACAATAGGACGCAAAGGGCACTCGGGTTTGTGAATTTTGGGGAGACCATACAATTTAGGTGTAGATCCGTCAGAAGAAAAAAGACGACGGTACGTGGCATCGTCTAGGCGTTTCTTCTTTTTTAGATCGCGGAGGTGATCAACAAGGGATCTCTCAGATTTAGGAGTGGGGTCCCGTGGTAACGTCACAAAATGCGCTGTGTCGTCAAGAATTACCTGCATTTTTTCATAGTACATTTCTTTATCGAGTATTACAGTGCCTTTCCCCTTATCAGCTGTAAGAATGATAATTGATTGATCCGATTTAAGATCCCGTAGTGCCGACTGCTCCACCTTGCTCAGATTCGATGGCGTTACTTTAGCATTGTTAAGCATAGTCGATATGCGGCTGCGGGCCAGATTAATCCCGGTCGTATCCTGTAGGTGACGAAGTGCCTCCTCAATTTCGATTATAAAGTCTCTTTTGGGAACTACACGTGGGGCTAGAGCGAAATCAAGACCTTTCGAAAGAAGACTTACATGACCAGCGGAGAGCTCCTTCGATGACAAGTTGTAGACCGCTGATGCCGGTGGTGTGGGGACCTTCGGAATTAGTTGGGACAGTTTCTTGTCATGGGTATCAGCGGTTTAAGGGTTTAAGGCAGAGCACGAGAAAAATGAACACCAATGTATTTATATGATTGGAGACACCTTGAATGTTATTGAGCCTGAAAGACTATTGGAAAATAGATGGCAATCGCTTATGGGAAAAATATACAAACTTACAATTTGAGTGGTTTAGGATCATTAGCCATTGCTCACAACATTTGGATTTATTACTGAGGTTATTATGGAGAAGGAGGCAGTTTATTCAGAGACATATTACGCAGTCATCAACAAAAAGGCGTATGTCAAAGGCGATGGTATCCGGAAGATCCTTAATACAAATAAAAAAACAGGAACCAGGACTCCGCCTTGTGGCTTTCCGAACAAAACGTTGGTGAGGTTTGGTTGTAATAAGCTGACGACTGTATATTATACTCCGGACAAAAAAGAGCTGCGAATCCAAGATACAATTAGTGGATCGATATTGAGCCGGCATAGTTTAGATAGAAGGTGGAGGTGAGGAACACGATCGAAAGCTTTAGAAACGTCTAGAAAGATGTCACCTGTTTCAGAAAGTGAGTCGAGATTAGAGTGCAGGCTGTGAGAAACTTCAAGCAGTTGGGTACCACAGAAATAACCCTGTCGAAAGTCATGGTGGTTTTGTAATAATAAGACTTTGCAGCTTACGTGATTTATAATGCTAGAGAGAGCGATGTGCTCTAAGAGTTTAGATGCAATGCACATGGGCGATATTGGAGATTGCTAGCAGGATGGAATCGATCACAATTTTGTAGATAGAGACGACCTGGCTTATTTTCCAGTCTTCTGGAGCGCAACAATAACACAGTGACCGGATGAAGATTAGCTGAAGAAATGAACATCAAATGAGCCTTGTGGTTTAGGGTATCTTTGAGCATATGGCGCCAAGGCCCGGGGCGGCGCATATTTTCAGTGTGTCAATGAGCTTTCGAATACCAGCTGCAGGGACAGTGATTGGAGGCACGCAGGAAAGCGGGAGTGGAGAAAATGAAGGAACGTTATTCGATAATTAGTTGCGAAAAGAGAAAAAAATAGTCATTCAATATTGCAGGTTCAAGTAAGCCGGGCCTAACGACACTGTCATTGTCAAGTACCTCAATAGACTGGATACTGCAGTTGCGTGCAATTGTTTGCCAATACTTATTGGCGTTATTGCGTAGAATGTTGGGCAAATCCTGATGGAAGAAATTCATCTTTGAAATTCAATTAACGTAGTGTACTCTTTTAGGCAATAAAAGTACTTATCTCACGCGGAAGGGGAGCACCAGATTTTTTTTTGCGAACAAACACTTATTTTGGTTGTCAAGTGATTTAAGAGTTTTATTGTACCAAGGTTGCCCAGCATCTCCACGGATACGTAACAGCGGGAACATGTAATTTTTTGGGGTCATTAACGTTTTGCTCATAAAGTCATCAATTGTCCTCAACGGTCCGTGAGGAAAGGGAAGAGAAATACTCTAAAAGAGGTTGTGAGCTCGTCAATAATGGCGGCATAATTAGCTGAATTGAAATCGTGGGTAACTTTAGACACAAGTGCCTTAACTAGAAAAGGCAATGTTATCACTATATTCATTATTCTATGGTCGCTAAGACCAGGCATGTAAACAGTAGATTGCACGACATTGTGTGACGATGTAAGAACCAAATCAAGGATAATATCGTCACGGGTAGGCATGACGATGATCTGATGATATAAGATGTTAGAACCTGCTTCTTAAGTTCAAAAAAATTATATAAAAAATAATAACAGATTTGCTTTGGGAAATCGTTTCGTGATTTTATTAAGGGCAATATGTAGTCTGTTAAGAAATGAACTGTCACTGCTATATCACATGGTGAGAATCGTTTTATTAAATTGCGAAGGAAGACAAACGTAACAAAATTATAGATCGCAGTTCAGATATATTTATCGGCGACAAGAACGCCACCACCAGGCTGCCGAAGCAGGTCGCAACGACATACCGAAAAGTTCAGGCTCCAATAAAAAAAAGTTAGTTGTCACTGAAGTCAGATTTTAACCAAATTTGCATTATTATCTTTATGTCAGAGTTTTAATCACCAAGAAGGTTGCACATTGCCACGAATTACAAATAATGAGGCAGCGAATAGCTGAAGAAACTGAATGTGTACCCGAAACAAAAAAGAAGTAGGTTAGCGTCACGGGTGTCGATGTCAGCGAAACAGCAGAATCGAGCGCTGGGGCGAAGGTGACGCCGGCTCGTCACGCGGTTTATGACACAAACCCGATAATGAGCAGCTTGTGTACACGTGTCGGCTTCTGGAACCATCAGCGTAGAAGGTTCGTCGCGTAGAATATTCTTACCTCGAATAAGCAGCAGGGTTCTCGAATTTACCATAACGCGACATCTACAGAAACAACAAAAACGTGCATCCGCAGCCAGGAATAGAACATTGGATCTCAACGTGGGAGCCAAGCACGATAACCGTTAGGACACGGGCGCACTGCCTACTTGGCCAGCTGCGCCCGCTGGGGCTCTTCTTGGAACTTCGCCGCAGAAAGCTTCATCGATCCCGGCGGGTACGAAAACACTCAACCGCGGTGGTAAGCTCGAGTGGTTTCGAGGACTCGAAGCGCGGACGACATCGGTTTGGGTTGCTCCAGTGGTGGAGCAGTTTTTGAAGCGTTAGTTGGTTTGCTGCAACGTCGATGACGGCGCCATACTTGCAGAGAAAGTCCATTCCGAAAATAACATCCCTCACGCAGTCCTGCAGAATGACGAACATCACAGGGCAGGTCTCACCGTGTATCTCGACGTGAGCAGGGCAAATGCCGATTGTTGTGATGAGGTACGCACCGGCGGTTTGTATTTGAGTTCCCCCCCATGGCGTTGTAACTTTCCGAAGGTGGCGCGAAAGCCTCCCCTCAAGAGGGAGTAGTCTGCTTCGGTGTCCACGAGTGCCGACGCGTTGCGGCCGTCGATGGTCACGTTGAGGCTGTTGGGCACCGTTGCAGAAGCGTCGCTCCGATTAACGTCGTCGGCCGAGTGGCAGACACGTCGTCGGTCGAACGGCGTTTTTGGAGGCTCACGTCGTCGCTCTACGGCAACCCCACCTCCAGGCGTTGCCGCGCTTAGATTTCCCGGCGCGAGAAGCGCGACAGGCTCTCACGACGGGCTCAGTGCATCGGCGAAGCTGGACATCGTGGCGACGGCGATTGGGACCCGCGGCCTGGTCCAGGCTGGGGAGACTGAGGTCGTCTGAGGTGCTCTTCGACCTACCGCGGTCGCTCACCGCAGCGTGGACGTGAATCCATCGGGTAGAAGCCGCGAAGCCCTATTTTCGGGTAAGGACAACGGCGGTAGATATGGTCGGCTTTCCCGCATTGGTAGCACAACGGGCGTCGATAGGCCGTCCTCTACACATCGGTATTTCTCGGCTATGGTCGTTCCGGGCGGACGTACGGGACTTGTGTATCCGAGCGTCGAAAATACTGCAGCATTGTAGTGTATCTTCGGGGTGTCGCCTTGGCTTGGTCATTAGCTTGAGGCGGTCGTCGGGCCATGGCGGCGTAGCTAAACGTCGGTTCCTCCGGTGTCGTCGTGTAGATGGAAACTTCAGGTTGGACCGCCCTTTTTACTTCGTCACGCACGATTTCGGCGATGGAGATGGTCGCTGGACTATTAGCGGCTGGTAGCAACTTTCTCAGTTCCTCCCAAACGACGTCCTGGACAAATTCGCGGATGTCTGCGGTATCAGGGGCAGTTCTTTTTCACGTTCTTGTTGATAAAGATACATTTTAGGCCGTAAACAGCGTGTCTGTCTGGCCAGAGGGCAGTATTTTCAGGCAGTTTTTTGGTCCGCTCCCGTCGTCACGCCATTTCGGAAGCGAAGATAGAAACGTTGTTTCGGGCGCTGTCGGGGGGATGCAAACGAACCTAACCACATGACAGATTACCAGGAGAATTTGATGCCTGATGAAGTAAAGCAGCACGCAGAAATAGATGGCATAACCTCTAGCTTGCATTTAAATGTACGTTCTGTGAAATGTAAAACGGATAGTTTTATTACACTTTTACACCAGTTTTGTTTTATGTTTAAAATTATAATGCTTTCCGAAACATGGTACCAAAGCGAAGACGATGCAGTTATATTTTCGTGCTACAATCATTTTTTCTGAAACCGGAGTGGCAAACAAGGGGCGGGGTTTGCATTCATGTCAAAGAAGATATTCAGTGTGAAATACTTGGTCGATTTAATGAAATCACAGATGACTATGAGATTCTAAGTCTGAAACATGGGCGCCAGCTACTATCTGTATTTTATGGCCCTCCAGCTGGCAATCTGAATAATTGCTTGCATTTTCTTGAAAAATATTTGGATTTTGTTAGTGCTAATGACTATTTCTTGTTCTTGGTGGTGATTTAAATGTGAATATATTGGAGAACTTGTCTGTTTCGTCGCGACTTAAGGACACTCTCAGTAGTAGCGGGTTTTACAATGTCATTTCGTCTCCTACTAGAATTATGGATTCTACATCAACTGCTATTGATGTTTTCATTACAAATATAAACACTGTTGTTGCCAGCACAGGTACGATAGTAGTGACATAGGCGATCATTTACCTATATTTTTTTGTTTTAAAACTAAACAATTATCCAGCGGCGCATTTTAGTGAAACGCATTTTACGTTTCACTCCATGATGACAGACCGCCAATTTACGTCGCATCTTTTCCGTACAAGACTGTCACGATTAAAAAGCGAATAAGAAAACCATGGGTTACCCCGTTTATTTCAGCAATGATACGGAAAAAAATCGATTGTATCAGACCTACCTTTCGTCAAGAGATGACGATATTAATACTGTGTTCAAGAAATATCGCAATCAACTTACATCTACACTAACAAAGGCAAAGTCAGATTATCACAAACGTCTCTTTCATGACGCGCACAAAAAGAGCCCCGCCATTGTATGGCAGTCCATAAACACAGTACTTCAACGTAACAACAAAAAACAATCAATTGATACGCTTTCGATATCTGGTGAAAATGTGTCAGGAATACCACTCTCTGATTATGTTAATCGCCATTTTACAAACTTATCTACCCGCGCTCACAATGCGTGTGCTTCCTCGTCTATCTCGAGTCGAGTAGACGAATCTGTTTTCCTTGCTCCTACTGACGAGTCAGAAGTGTTTAATGTATTTATGAGACTTAATAATAACAGAAGTCACGACATTGATGACATACAAATAAAGCCCGTCAAATTTGTGATTGATATAATTGCCCCAATGTTAGTATACATATTTAACTTGGCCTTGTCAACTGGCAAGTTCCCAGATAACATGAAACTCGCGAAAGTTACGTTTTGCATAGGGGAGGTGATAACAATGTAATTACAAATTATAGGCTAATATTTGTTTTACCCATGTTTTCCAAAGGACTAGAAAAAATTATTTTGCGTCGTTTAGATAACATTTTTGATAAACATTCAGTGCTGACTGACTTCTAGTTTGGCTTCCGTAAGGAGAAGTCTACGGAATGCGCTTTGTTAACGCAGAAGGAACTAATATTAAAAAAATATAGAGCTAAGACAGATGACAATGGGACTTTTTATTGACTTTAGCAAAGCTTTCGACTCTCTTAACCATGCAACGCTTCTTGATAAACTTTCCTGTTATGGTGTACGGGGCACGTCTTTGGCACTCATTCAGTCATATCTACAACATCGCAAGCAGTGTGTCTCAATAAATGGTTATACCTCATCTTTGCAACTATTGAAGTCTGGTGTTCCACAGGGCAGCATACTTGGCCCACTTCTGTTCAATGTGTACATAAATGACATCGTCAACATTTGTCAACACTCACGTTTTATAATGTATGCAGATGATTCTAGTATTTTTATTTCTGCGACGAATATCGCTGAACTGATTATTAAATGTAATGCTATCTTAAAAACGTTTCTTTCATGGTCAGAAAAAAATTGACTCGAAATAAAAACTACCAAAACAAAAGCGATTGTTTTTAGACTTGTAAATAAACGTATTGATGCTAGGTATGCTCTTAAGATTGGAAACAGGGAAACCGAAATAGTAAGTCATCATAAAACGCTAGGCATAATTTTTTCAGAGTTTATGCAATGGAATCATCATATAGAATTTCTAACTCACAAACTGGCAAGGTAGCTGGCATCATCGGTCACTGTCGCTCTCTTTTGCCTACAAAAGTTAAGATTCAAAATTATCATGCTTTGTTAGGCTTACAAATCAACTACTGTCATTTAGTTTGGGGCACAACGACCAAAAGTAACGTCAACAAACTAATAACTCTTCAGAAAAAAATATTCATTTCATTGCTAATGTTACGTACGACACACATGCTGAACCATTATATTTGAGCTACAATATCATGAAATTTTCTTGTATTTATGACTATCGTTTGCTATTTTCGTACGCCTTTTCAACTTTGGAGTTTATTGCTTTTTGCCACAGCTAGCAAACCTGACTGAGCGTGAATCAGTCTTCGATGTTCGTCGTAGAGAATTCTGGAAGGTTCCCCATTTCCGTACAAATTATGCACTGCAGTCTCTTGCTCATAATCTACCTACATTCCATAACAACATTGTAATGAACCTCATCGATATTCACTTTATGACTAAGAAAACATTGCGTACTTTTTTGTGTTGTTAAATTAAGAAAACAAATTCTTCTCTAGTGTCAGTGATTTTAAAATTTTATAGGAACGTTTTAAATTGTTTGATTTGAAAATTGTAAGAAATATTTAGGATTGCTTAAATATGATTGTGTTCCCTGTACATGCAAGTGCACCGGACCCAGTCAAGCTAGCTTCTGTTAGCTTTTTGTCTGGTGTCCTCGGCATAATGTTGCTGAAATAAAGTTCCAGTTCAAGTCTCGCCTCCAAACGGGGTGGATGCAGTGACGCCTGGATATCGCGGGTAGTGGGAAGCTCGCGCTTGGAGCGCGCGCTCGATGTTTGTTGCCTCCGTGACGAAGGCTACTGTAATGATGAGCCCAGCAGCCGACATAATGCCAAACAGAAAAGAACGCGTTTATTCAGGACGCCATACTTTATATACACACACAGGACCCATGTTGCCAACCGAGCTTCTGAAACCGAAACTAGACAGTGTTCAATAATTCACACAATACAGAACATATTCCCTTCCTTGAATTTGTTTGAGTGAGCATTGGTTAGTAGGTTATTTGGTTAGTGCATTGTTAGCAGCGACTTGCCCATCAGATATATACAACCAATATATATATATACATATATGCATCATACAATTTGTACAAACAACATTATACAATTTTTACAGAACTGGAACTGACTTACTTACAGCTCACAATTACAGCAGAAAACATAGTATATAAAAAACGGAAGGCAACATTAGACATCGTCCCGGAACCTAGCAGGTGGACGCCTGTCCCTGTAGGGTTGGACTCGACGCTCCGGCCCAGATTCTTCAGGCGGTGTAATTTGCTGGCCCGGCACAGGCTCTTCCTGTGGCGTAGTTTGCCGATACGGCACAGGCTCCTCGAGCGGCACAGGTTCCTGGGTTGGCACAAGCACCTCGGGCGGCACAGGTTCCTGGAACGGCACACTTTCCTCAGGCGGCATAGTTCGTACTAGCCCCTGAGATGAAGCACTGCGGGGCACCCAGGTGTCACTGGCTGAAGGCAGTCATGGTCAGCCGGAACAGCAGGCACCTTGCACAACTTGGAGGCGTTCCAAGTACGTCCGTCGTCAAGAAGGAAGGACGACGGGCCACACTGTTTGACGACCTTTTAGAGCGCAGCTCTTAGGCGCCCGTTTCCGGCTTGAGCGGCGTCGCCGTCGGCGTCGCCGTCGGCGTCGGCGTAATTGCGCGGTGCATGTCGGGACATGTCGCGGGGGTCACGTGACCCCTCCCGACATGTTGGCGGGTGGGTCGGGGGCTCGGGGGGTCACGTGACCCCCCCGAGCCACGTGCGGTGCATGATGGGACATGTCGCGGGGTCACGTGACCCCCCACCCCGACATGTCCCAACATGTCGAAGGGGGGTCACGTGACCTCGGGGGGAATCCCGTGACCCCCCCCCCCCGAGGGGTATACCCTCCCCTGAGTACCCTTCCCTCCTCCTCCTCCTCAAGAGCTGCGCTCCAATTCGGCGTTACAGGGAGTTGTAAACGGCTTTCACTTTTTTGGACGACTGAAAACAAGATCACCTTTGAAGTAGACAGATGGCTTCTTAACTCTGATGTGGTCTCCTACAGCAACCTTTGTGTTCTTTGCTGCTCTCCTTCTATCGGTGTACTGTTTGCTGTAAAGTTGGTGACGCTTCACTCGCTGTCTCAACTTTGACAGCTCTCTTGCTGGTTCCTCCTCGAGCAACGGTGATGAAAAGCCGACGACATTCAGCCTTGTTCTTGGCAATCTCCCATGAAGGAGAACAGCAGGGGCAATCCCTGTACTAGCATGCAGGGTGCACCTGTAGATTCCAGGGTACTCGGTAATAGCCAGTCGCAGCGGTCGACGTTCCAAAACTGCCAGCTGAATGAATGCCTTAAAAGTGCCAGTTGAAACGTTCTATTTGGCCATTGGCCTGGGGATAGTACACTGATGAATGCGAGAGCCGAATGGACCGTTCTTGCAGAAAGTGGACAAACTCCCTGGACGTGAATTGGGGGCCATTATCACACACTACCTCATCAGGGTAGCCTTCTCCGGAAAATACGCTGAGCAAGAACTCTGTTACAGTCCTTGATGTTACTTCCGAGCAGAAATGGACTTCCGGCCACTTGAAGTGGTAGTCGATCAGCGTAATCACGAACCGGCAGTTCTGAGGGGCTTGCTCCAGGGGACCAACTATGTCGATTGCAATCTTCTGCCATGGTCGTTTGGGGAACTCAACTGGTTGCATTGGAGCAGTTGATGTCTTGGCTGACTTGTCGGCTTCCTGGCAAGTACTGCAGCTCTTGATTGCCGTCTCTACTTGGTTGTCCATTCCAGGCCACCAGAATTGTTCTCGAAGCCTTGCCTTGGTGCGAACGATTCCTGGGTGGCTTTCATGCGCCGTAGCGACGAGCTGGGCCGACAGAGACGAGGGAACAACCAGCCTCTCTGCTCTTAGCAGGACTTCATCTACCACTGACAGTTCTTCTCAAATTCGGAAAAACGGCAACAGATTTTCAGGAAGGCTTCGGTGCGGAGGCCAAGAACCGGTGACGTAGGACTTCACTTGAGTCAGAACAGCGTCACTCAGAACTGCTTGTTGGAAGTGTTGCATGGTGATATACGTAGGCTCAACAAGGCAGACAGCTTCTTCCTCAAAAAACAGCTCGGAGTTTTTGGTCGGGTAAGGCACCAGAGCTTGCCCATAATCTCTCAATGACTCATTTATGACCCATTCGCGATATCATGAAAAAGCGGACATTGTGTCGCGGCCTCTAAGCTGCTTATCGTTTGTGCTTTTTCATCCACGGATTGAAGCCACTTTCTACACGGCAGCAGGTTGTCAGTTGCCTTGATCCTGGAATAGCCGACAATCACAATTTCACTCAACGACCAATATCACTTCACCGCAGCGCTCGGTTTGTAGCAGGCGTTCAAATTTTTTTGGTCTCTTAGCAGACAGCTTACCTTATTTTCTAGTTACATATTCGTCGGCTAGTGGCGCCTTGTATCAGACGAACCACCTCCTTCGCTAGCATTGGCGGACAAGCCAAGACGGAACGATATCTATGCTTGTTTCTCGAGAGGCAAATTAGTCTATCCTCTTGCTTTTGTGGTGACCGAAATTAGGCCCCTGGTGGGACGACGCCCTTAGAGCTACGACACCAGAAAATTTATTCACACGGCGCTTATTTTCTTTTTTTTGCTAAGGCCTAGCATAAAGAGCGTCGTTTGCTGGGAGCTCTCAGTAGCCCGTGCTTAGTCGACATTTGGCATCGTGTTGCCTCCTTATTATGCCAACAATGGTGATTTATTTGCTAGTCATTTAAACAACTTGTCTAATTTGGAAGGACGAACTTAAAGAAGCGATTGCCCACGATCCCGAGGTGATAAATTCAAGAGACATATTATGGTCCGGTTTGCGAAAACACTCAACTACGTTAATTGTTACTACTGCTTTTTAAACATGATGCAAAAATAGTGAATAAAAAGACGACAACATGAACAGGAACAGAACAAAGAAGACAGAGAAGTGCTAACTCACAACTCAAATCTATTGTACGCTGAAAAGAGGCCAGAAGGAGGAACGTGCGTAAGGCTCGAGGAAAATAACAGCGGCACCGGAGGTGCATCAAGGATATCAAAATCATTCACTAGTCTTTAAAGGATGTGTTCCGTTCATGCCCATGTCTTTGTCCTTTTGTGCGCTATTTGTTCATCATGTTCAACGATTACCAGTCCGCATCGCCCAGCTTACTACCTTACCGCTTTTCCGTTCGGAGATAAAGCGCAATAATGGGATTACAATTCAAAATCGTTAGCTGCAGGATAATTTTTTTTTGTCGTGAATGAGCCAACTGAGAGGAGCAAATACAACATTTTGCGCCGCATAGCCAGCTGCTAACATAATGGAGCAACTGTATAAAACTTCGCGGAAGTCACGGATTGGATTTGAGTATATAGTTTCTTTTATCTGGAACGTCCCCTAAAAATTTCGCGATATTGTATAAAACATGTCGGAACAATACGTTGGTCCGTACTCCTGGGATCCCATCATATGCTTTTGCACCGAAAAGTATATACATAACGTAAACGTCAATCAGAATGTTCGCTCATTGATCTTTGAGTTCACGGATGAAGACTGTCCTACATCGGTAAGAATTGAGGCAACTGGAGGAAATTAATTCACTCGCTCGTTAAGATACGCCTGTCAAAGTTGTAAATGCGTGAATATTTTTCAAAGAATATAGCGAACATATCTGAATTGAGTAGTATCGAGACCTATTTGGCCCCTTCACTATATACTATACCCCGTTTTACCTTAGCTCCTACTACAGCCAATGCTACCCGTGGATGAAGCCATTGAAACAGCTCAAAAGTGCAACATTCATGACAGTCGTCATTTTCCAAAGTTTTCTCTCAGCGACTAAATTAATCACAGCCTAGTGAACGCGCCGTGATCCCGCACTTTTTTTTGTTTGCGTGACTGGTTTATCCGGCGAGAGCAAGCGCAGCAAAACGACAACCGCCGTGACGCTACGCTTTTGACGCGGCATGCTGAGCTCCATTTGATCTTTGCGATGGCTGCGGGTCGGACCTGAGGTGAAACAATATTGTCATGAATGACAAATGATGGCGCGGCAAAAAACGGAAGGAACTGAACGATTAATGGGGCGAACTTGGGTCCGAAACAAAAGAAAAGAAATTGCAGTGGTTTAGCTCGGCTATGCCAGGATATACATAGCGTGAGCTAAGGTTCAGCGGGTTATTCTTACCTTTCCTGGTTGTCTAGGATTAGCTTGATTATCATGCTTACTGCTGTGAAACGCATGTGAAACGCATGTGAAACGTGAAACGCATGTGAAACATGCGTTTCACGCATGGCACTACTTACCGGCGTCAAGTCTTTCATGTGCCAGTCTTTCACACACGTCACACACATCTCCAAACGGATTGTTTACGAAGCCCGTCTCGAAGGTCCCAGTCGCACTGGCGCTTTCCCTAAGTTTCACCATATAGTCAGTCAATCGGCGTGCCTTGACATCATCGACGGCGTCTTGTTGCTGCTGCTGAGATGGTCGAGCACGTCGCTCAGCCTCGTGGCGACGCCGCTTTGCTAGACGTTCCTCCCTTTGCTCCGGTGTCTCCGCAGCACGTTTAGCCTTCTGTTCGTTCTTCCAATGCTCAACCGCTAATTGCCAAGCAACTACTTCGGGATCCGATGAGTTAAGCTTCTCCGCTCTTCTGCGCCGCTGAGCAGCGATTTCGCTCTCTTTCTCCATGGCTATACCACACTGGCAAACGCCCCGCTATATGTATACCACCACTGATACCTCTGCGCATGCGCACAAAATGAGAGGTGCTATCAAGCGGCTCCGGTGCAGTGTCAGACTTGGCTGCTGCGCAACGGAGGCGCACAGCTGGGCACGCGGCGGCGCCAGTGCGTCTGTCGCGGCTATGACGTCACTCCTCTGGAATGCGCAGACCGGCGAGGACCGCGCGGTGGCGGCAAAGCGCGCGGTGGTGGAGCGCGCGGCGGAGGAAGCGCGCGGCGGAGGAAGCGCTCGGCGGAGGGAGCGCGCGGCGGAGGAAGCGCTCGGCGGAGGAAGCGCGCGTCGGAGGAAGTGCGCATCAGAGGAAACGCGCGTCGGAGGAAGCGCGCGTCAGAGGAAGCGCGCGTCAGAGGAAGCGCGCGTCGGAGGAAGCGCGCGTCCATGGAATCGCGCGTCCAGGGAAGCGCGCGTCCGAGGAAGCGCGCGGCGGAGGAAGCGCGCGGTGGTGGAAGCGCGCGGCGGAGGAAGCGCGCGGCGGATGAAGCTCGCGGCGGAGGAAGCGCGCGGCGGAGGAAGCGCGCGGCACGCGCAGCGGCGGTACGCGCGGCGGCGGTACGCGCGGCGGCGGTACGTGCGGCAACGGTACGCGCGGCGGCGATACGCGCGGCGGCGGTGCGCGCGGCGGCGGTGCGCGCGGCGGCGGTGCGCGCGGCGGCGGTGGGCGTGGCGGCGGTGCGCGCGGCGGCGGTGCGCGCGGCGGCGGTGCGCGCGGCGGCGGTGCGCGCGGCGGCGGTGCGCGCGGCGGTGGTGCGCGCGGCGGCGATGCGCGCGGCGGCGGTGCGCGCGGCGGCGGTGCGCGCGGCGGCGGTGCGCGCGGCGGCGGTGCGCGCGGCGGCGGTGCGCGCGGCGGCAGTGCGCGCGGCGGCGATGCGCGCGGCGGCGGTGCGCGCGGCGGCGGTGGCGCGCGGCGGCGGTGCGCGCGGCGGCGATGCGCGCGGCGGCGGTGGCGCGCGGCGGCGGTGCGCGCGGCGGCGGTGCGCGCGGCGGCGGTGGCGCGCGGCGGCGATGCGCGCGGCGGCGGTGCGCGCGGCGGCGGTGCGCGCGGCGGCGGTGCGCGCGGCGGCGGTGCGCGCGGCGGCGGTGCGCGCGGCGGCGGTGCGCGCGGCGGCGGTGCGCGCGGCGGCGGTGCGCGCGGCGGCGGTGCGCGCGGCGGCGATGCGCGCGGCGGCGGTGCGCGCGGCGGCGAGTGCGCGCGGCGGCGGTGCGCGCGGCGGCGGTGCGCGCGGCGGCGGTGCGCGCGGCGGCGATGCGCGCGGCGGCGGTGCGCGCGGCGGCGGTGCGCGCGGCGGCGATGCGCGCGGCGGCGGTGCAGCGCGGCGGCGGTGCGCGCGGCGAGGTACGCGCGGCGGAGGTGAGCGCGGCAGCAATGCGCGTGGTGGCGGTGCGCGCGGCGGCGATGCGCGCGGCGTTGATGCGCGCGGCGGCGGAGCGCGCGGCGGCGGAGCGCGGGGCGGCGGAGCGCGTGGCGGCGGAGTGCGCGGCGGCGGAGTGTGCGACGGCGGAGTGTGCGGCGGCGAAGGTCGCGGCGGTCGTGGTCGCGGCGGCGGAGGTCGCGGCGGTGGAGGTCGCGGCGGTGGAGGTCGCGGCGGCGGAGGTCGCGGCGGTGGAGGTCGCGGCGGTGGAGGTCGCGGCGGTGGAGGTCGCGGCGGTGGAGGTCGCGGCGGCGGAGGTCGCGGCGGCGGAGGTCGCGGCGGTGGAGGTCGCGGCGGTGGAGGTCGCGGCGGTGGAGGTCGCGGCGGTGGAGGTCGCGGCGGTGGAGGTTGCGGCGGTGGAGGTCGCGGCGGCGGAGGTCGCGGCGGCGGAGGTCGCGGCGGTGGAGGTCGCGGCGGTGGAGGTCGCGGCGGTGGAGGTCGCGGCGGTGGAGGTCGCGGCGGCGGAGGTCGCGGCGGTGGAGGTCGCGGCGGTGGAGGTCGCGGCGGTGGAGGTCGCGGCGGTGGAGGTCGCGGCGGTGGGGGAGGTCGCGGCGGCGGAGGTCGCGGCGGTGGAGGTCGCGGCGGTGGAGGTCGCGGCGGTGGAGGTCGCGGCGGTGGAGGTCGCGGCGGCGGAGGTCGCGGCGGTGGAGGTCGCGGCGGTGGAGGTCGCGGCGGTGGAGGTCGCGGCGGTGGAGGTCGCGGCGGTGGAGGTCGCGGCGGTGGAGGTCGCGGCGGTGGAGGTCGCGGCGGCGGAGGTCGCGGCGGTGGAGGTCGCGGCGGTGGAGGTCGCGGCGGTGGAGGTCGCGGCGGTGGAGGTCGCGGCGGTGGAGGTCGCGGCGGTGGAGGTCGCGGCGGTGGAGGTCGCGGCGGCGGAGGTCGCGGCGGTGGAGGTCGCGGCGGTGGAGGTCGCGGCGGTGGAGGTCGCGGCGGTGGAGGTCGCGGCGGTGGAGGTCGCGGCGGCGGAGGTCGCGGCCGTGGAGGTCGCGGCGGTGGAGGTCGCGGCGGTGGAGGTCGCGGCGGTGGAGGTCGCGGCGGCGGAGGTCGCGGCGGTGGAGGTCGCGGCGGTGGAGGTCGCGGCGGTGGAGGTCGCGGCGGTGGAGGTCGCGGCGGCGGAGGTCGCGGCGGCGGAGGTCGCGGCGGTGGAGGTCGCGGCGGCGGAGGTCGCGGCGGTGGAGGTCGCGGCGGTGGAGGTCGCGGCGGCGGAGGTCGCGGCGGCGGAGGTCGCGGCGGTGGAGGTCGCGGCGGTGGAGGTCGCAGCGGCGGAGGTCGCGGCGGCGGAGGTCGCGGCGGCGGAGGTCGCGGCGGCGGAGGTCGCGGCGGCGGAGGTCGCGGCGGTGGAGGTCGCGGCGGTGGAGGTCGCGGCGGCGGAGGTCGCGGCGGCGGAGGTCGCGGCGGTGGAGGTCGCGGCGGCGGAGGTCGCGGCGGCGGAGGTCGCGGCGGCGGAGGTCGCGGCGGCGGAGGTCGCGGCGGCGGAGGTCGCGGCGGCGGAGGTCGCGGCGGCGGTGGTCGCGGCGGCGGAGGGCGCTGCGGCGGAGCGCGCTGAGGCGGAGCGCGCTGCGATGGAGGCTCCGGCGCGCCGGCTGTGCGTTATGTGACGTACCGCTCCTCCCGCATGCGCAGCACGGCTTTCCAGGAGCCACTCTAATCCTTAGAGTAACATAGTAAACGTAAAAAAGAGGACACAGAAGCCGATTCGAGGCCCTGATAGTGCGGTTAATGCCGCTCCGCTACGCGGCGCTTTTTTGTAATTTGGCTTAATATTAATCGAAGCTCTCTCTCCGACAAGCATTTATTTTTTTAAACTGTAATGCTTTAGAATCATTTAAAGTACTTGAAACGACTAAATAGTGTTAATCAAATACGTCACAAAAACCACGTTATGAATGGCGCCTGCCATGGCCTGCCTGCCTGCGCGCCGTCGCCTCTGCATCATTCTGCATGGCCTCTGCTCGTCCGTGCGTCGTTCGTCCGTACCGTGCGTGCCGTCCGTCTGTGCTTTCTGCTGCATCATGTTTGATCGACTTTGCATCAATCAAGGTGACGCATGACCACCCGCCTGCTCGCATGCTCGTTGGGAATTTGTGGAGCAGATCGTTTTGAGTTTCTCGCGTTGTTGTTTCCGCCGGGCTGTCGGGCTGCACTTGATCGTGTGTGCATCTTGATTTTCGATGACATTGTTAAAAAAAAGAAACTTAACTCACGACCCTGCACACGACATTGTCCATGGATTTACAGATGACGGTGTTGAACGAATCTCTGAAATGGCAGATAGAGCCTTGGTTGCTGTGATCTCTGGAATTTCCAGGAGGTGGGGAGGGGGCTTGGCCCCTTGAATCCACTGTTGGACAGGCACGTAGCCAGGATAGTGTTTCGGGGGGGGGGGGGAGGGGCGCCCATGACAAAATGTTGTATGAGGGGAAGGGGAAGAGGAGGCCCCAGCAAAATGGCAGATTTCGGGGAGAGGGGGCGGGCCCCATGCTCCCCCCCCCCCCCCGGCTACGTGCCTGCTGTTTTGCACACTCCAACAATGTCTTCTGTTAAACGCAGTCTCCTCAGTTCTGTCATTCGGGAACGTAAGACAGTTGGCTTCACAGAGAAGGATGTGGTCTATGATTAGGGGCTTCAAACGTAAGCTTGGCCAACCAACATTGTGTGTGCTGATAAGCCATCTTTTGAAGTTTACAACGAATATGTTTACTTTATCTTTGATGTTCCGCAATCCCTAAAACAACCAAGAGCACTCTCCAAGCACACAATCTTTGCACTGGAAATGAGGTCATTGAGTGGTCCCATATTATTGAACTGTATTGTTCTACCCATGAGATGAGCTTGCAATTGGCTCCGAAACTTACTGAGAGACACATTTTTCAAAACCTTTCAGTAACATGGAAGTAAATCGTGCCGCACAGGTACTGAGTGCCTCACTCTTTCTTGCAATCATATCCCTTGTTTATGCCAAGGAGCTTCCTGAGGCAGCCATGGCTACAGCCCACTTTTGTGATAGGATGTACACACTTTTTGATTGTCTTAATAGCTCACAATTCAAGAAGACAGGCAGGAGTTGCGTCATGCCATTCTGAAGGGAGAATCTGAAATACTCGATTTCCTTCACCAGACAACTCGGATGGATTTCAGCGTGGCAGTTCCGAAGTAGGAGGCTAGCCACAAGCCATCATAGGGTGGCAAGTAACTATAAAACATACAAATTCTGGGCTTTAACACAAACCCAAATATGCATCTGTTCACCTTAGGACTAAAACGCCTAGGGATAAAAAACTGTTCTAACTGTCGAACAATAGAAACGTGAAGGATGACAAGGCGGACCTCCTCAAGGAGTTGCCAATATCTTCGCATCATAAAAGTTCAATTTCAGACAATGTGGAATGTCTTCCGATTGATAACTTCCCGTCACTAGAGGATATTTCTGAGCTGGCATCAGAAATCAGGTCTAACGTATTTGAACGACTCGTCCACTTATTACGTTTTGGGCTATTTTATCAAGCTTGTGCTTGAACAGACAACCCACAGCTGTGGCTGTTCTCAGCTGCTATGGGATGAGTCTGATAACTTGACCAGGCCTCACCAGTACTTTCTTGTGCTTAAAGCATACCACGTGCCAGGAAAACTCTTCGGGAACTTAGTAGTACCATCACAGGCTGCCTTTAATTTCATTCAGCAACTCAAAAATCACTTTCCTCCTAGAATAGAGAGTGTGGCACATGTTCGAGGAGTGTATGCCGCCTTGTATCGCACACTTTAAGGTCTGGGTGGTTTTATCCTTTGTTCAGAGGAGTGCCACAAAAGGTTTTTAAAATGTTTTGCAGAATACACTTGTGTTGGCATGTTCGATTACTTAACGGGAATTCGGACAAAGTTCGGTTGCACTCTTCAGTGGCTGGTAAGCAACTAGACAGGTTTAACTGTTAATAGTGTATTGACGGAGGCGGTTACCAAACCAAAAACAGAAAGCGCCTATTAATTGGGCGGTGCTGCTTGCACTCCAAATATTTCTTTCCCCTTTTTCCAGCAAATGTGTATCACGGCTTTCCAACAAAGATATTTATTCACTTTTTACAGACTTTTTATAGAAAATAGTGTATAGAGGCTAGAAATATTCGAAAGAAAATGTATCAACTTTTGTATCCACTGTCCATAGTTTTTTAGCCGCTTTTTTGAAGCCATACTTTTTTCTGAACAATTTCGCGGAATGTTTAGGGACGTTGAGTCTTGCCAGATTTCGAATAGAGCTGTCATTGTTTGGTAATAGCTTGCCCGCAGTGAGTTTGAGGCTATGCAAATTGGCGTTTTTTTATATTAGCCGGAAATTGGGAATTTGCACTATCCGGTGTGTGCTTCGCTTCGCACTCTTATGATACTCTTATGACTGGCAATGATAGCGATGTCTTATATATTTCTGTACTTACTTCCCGTGCCCGAGTCGGCGTGAAAGTGAATGGATCATTCAGCATGTTCTCTGTGGAAAGTTTTTTGTTAACTTGGTTCTGCTAAGAATCTATTACGAAGTGTACGATATGCCGAACTCCTTCGTATTAATTTATTTTTGTGAGTATCTGTTTCGTAAAAAAACATAGAAAGCTTCTGAAGTGAATGATGTATACATGAATGTGGTCCAATAAAATGTTTTCGAACCCCTTACTGTTGTTGATCCCAAAATGCTCCACCAGTCAGGAGTCAATGTGGCGGTTGTGTAACTTCGATGTTTTACAATAAGAAAAGAACAAGCAATACACCTCTGTTTTGTGAAGTAAGTTGAAATATTGTTTGACACATTTTTTAAGGATTCTATCGTAAGAAATAAAATAAAAGGGCGTCAATATTAGAAAAAAAAACACGAAAAAAACAGCGGGTTCGGGAGTCGAGGAGTTCTCGAGAGCCGAGCGAGGCGTGGAAGGAAAGAGAGAGAGAGGAGGGTACCGGAGAACCGGAGCAGAAACGCCCAAATTGAAACCGAAACTAACTCGACCGGAACCGGAATCAGATTATGCTTACTGCAGCCCGCTAGGAGCGCTACCTGTCACTCGTCTGTCTGCGCCGCTGGGGCCTATGGCAGTGTCCGCTCTTTACCTTGTGTATATTACTCTATGGCGAAACTGCTCAGCCTCGGCCAGTGTAACTCACGCTACAAAAGGCAAGCGTCGCAGGTATCGATGGCGGCGAAACAGCAGGATCGAGCGCTGGGGCGAAACTGACTGCGACTCGCCTCGTGGAGCATCTAATGTCGCGAGTTGGCTTCTGGAACAATCGGCGTAGAAGATTCGGCGACTAGAACATTCGGACCTCAAACAAGAAACAGCGTTCTTGAGTTTACTAGATCATTAAATCGAGAAAAAAATATACGACGCGAAACTCCCAGGAATTTAACCCTGTGTCACCACGCGAATGTGAAGCGCGGTAATCACTCGGCAACGCACGCGCTCGCTCAACGACGCGCGTGGCATTACTCACCACTTTAATATGAGCATCGTCTCGATGCCCCGTGAAGGAAAAACAGGGCAAGTTAAACAAAATATTAAGATACGAAGGCTGGCGAAACAAAGTCCAATCAAGCGTTGCACGGGATAACAGTTCACACTGTTACCGTGCGTAGTACGGCTTGAGCCGCAGGACGCGGACGCCTTTAGGTCGTGGTTTGCGGCGTAATGCTGTTCTTATTCCGCCGGACATCACCTCATAATTCAGCTCCCTGAGGCGACGAAGTACCTTGTATGGTCAAAGTATCGTTTCAGCAGTTTTTCATTGAAGCCGCGGCGACGAATGGGCGTCCACACACACACCCTGTCTCCTGGTTCGAAGTGGACGTCCCTGTGACGAAGGTTGAAGTGGCCCGCGTCGACGCGTTGCTGGTCTTGAATCAGGAGTCGAGCGAGCTGACGGACTTCTTCGGCCCGTTGAGAAACCACCTGGGCGTCGCTCTCGTTATCAGCTGGCTCATGGGGCAGCATTGCGTCGAGCACGGTCGTTACTTTCTGACCAAGTACTAACTGGAAAGGAGCTAATCCAATGGTCTCTTGAACCGCTGTGTCGGAGGCGAACGTGACGGACGGCAACAACTCGTCCCACGTATTGTGCTCTACGTCGACGTACATAGATATCATGTCGGCGATTCTCTTGTTGAGCCGCTCCGTAATCCCGTTGGTTTACGGGTGGTGCTCAGTGGTAGGACGGTGGCTGGTTTGATTGAGCCGAAGTATTTCTTGGGTCAGCTGTGCCATGAACAATGATCCGCGATCTGTAATCAGCACTTTATGAGCGCCATGCCGGAGGACGATGGACACGAAGAAAAACTTGGCGACTTCTACAACAGTCCCTGAAGGAAGGGCTTTCGTTTCCACGTACCGCTTAAGGTAATCTGTCGCGACAATTATACGGCGATTTCCCGGTGTCAACGGCGGAAAAGGGCAAAGTCGATCCATTCCGATCTGCAGGAAGGGTGGAGTTGGCGGAGAGATCGGCTGCAGGGGAACTGCCGGCTTCGTCGGCTACTTCTTGCGTCGCTGACACTCATGGCATGACCGGGTGTAGAAGTGCACCGTTTTTAGGGAGCTTGGCACAATAATAGTTTTCACGAATACGGGCCAGTGTCCGGCTGTAGCCAAGGTGTCCGGACGTCGGGTCGTCGTGACATGCTTGAAAGATCTCCTCTCGAAAGTCGGTCGGGACTACCAGCAGCCACGGAGAGTTGTTGTCCCCGAAGCTCTCTTTGTACAGTACACCTTGTCGAAGGGCAAAGCTCGGCAGGGCACGTGAGAAAACACGTGTTAAAGTCCTCCCGCGCCCTTTGAGGTGCTCGTTTAATGCGCACAGCTCAGGATGTTCCCGTTGACGTCGTGTCATGTCATCGGTGTTCACTGTTCCTATTGTTTCAACGGGGGCTCTGGGCAGGCAGTCGGCGTCACTGCCTGTCCAGTATTTTATGAGCCCCGGCGAACCATGAACCCAAGGACGATGAACCGCCAGATCTCACAGACGGAAGATTGCGACGCTGAGCGAAAGATTGTTGAATGGCGCTGCGTACGGTACGCCGAGGGCAGAGACGGCTTGGCAGCCTTTCATAGGGAAAATGATTTGCGCCGACAAAGCAGCGTCTTGCATCTTCAGCAAGCCAACAATGCTAGAGTCCTACGCTCACATTTCAGTAAAGCGAACGCGGTCGGCCAAATAGAGGCCCAGCCGTCTCTTGTGTCGCGTTTGCTAAGAGGTTGCACAGCCTAGATTGATGATATGTGCACTGATCTTGGAAACAGTTATCTCAAGACTGCATGCGGATCAAACTGGCGTGCCCGTGCAGCCGCTCGTGCTTCAGTATCAAACAGGCTCGCGGAGTAACGGGGGTGTCTTTCGAATAAACCGGTGCGCTTTGACGTTCACCGGTCACCCGGTTGTGCAAAATGGACACCCGTTTGAACAAATGGGCGACCCGCTTTGTCAAATGAGTGACCCGTTTGCCCAAACGAGTAACCCTTTTGACAAAACGAGTTGCCAGTTTTCCTAAACGAGTCTCGCTTACTCAAACTAGGGACGCGCTAGTCCAAATGGGGGTCGGCATGGCTCAAACGGGCGTTCTGTATGGCTCATACGGGTGACCTCTTTGACATACGTGTGACCGGTATTGATAAACTGTTACGGGTATAAACCCTCGTTGACTTGCATATTGGAGCCAAATGTTTCTTTAAGTAGTCTTCTCTCTTTCTTTCGTTGTGTTCAAAATAATTATAAAGTCCAAGCTTATCTATTTACAAGTATATACCAACACGCTCAGCTCTTAACCGTCATGCACTCTACGGAAACTTCCCAAAAATGTTTGTCCTAAAATCTTCCTGATATTATAGCCTCCCTTACATTATTATAATAGGGTGCTAAATAAATATGTGTATTCAGTTCGTTATTTAAAAAAATAACTGAGCTTTTGGCGTGTTGACTACCGTATTTACTCGAGTAATAGCCGCACTGTATATGAAGAAAACCTGAGGGTTTGCTTTTCCGCGAAGCACGCGGCTTGACAATCACCGTGGTCGACAGCATGATTCCAGCTGTTTACAGGACAGAGATAACGTTTTCGCGCGAAGATACCATCTGTGAAGATTGCATTTGTATGGAGACTCGTGTTCTTGATCTAGTGTTTCGCAATATTGTTTATGAGCAACGCCATGGTTGGCTGTATATGTGCTTTGCGGGAAAGTAGACACACGGGCCTTGTTCTTAAATACTGCGACTATTACTCGAGTAAATACGGTACTACATCGGAATTGAAATGAGGGTCTTTTATAGGGATGTATGCTGCCGCATTTCGTATTGCAATTCGTAAATATGTGGACTGGTAAGTTTTTTAAATCTTTTCCACTATTTCAGTTTCATCTGCGAGCACCCCTGTACTGATGTGTACAATATAATGTTGTTTGCGTTGTACAATGAATTATATGATATGATGGAACCATAAATGGGAAATTTGTAGTGACACCGCCGTCAAGGGGAATTTGGGATATTGCGCTACGATTAATATCAAATGCTTTTCAACGTGTATCACGAAATGAGGGTAATGTAAATACACTACTGGACAGCTAACCTACACTTGATAGAAAAAATATGTAGTCACGAGTTAGCTTCTGGCACAGCACATATGTTGAGAGCAAAATTTTGAAATGGTGCATGGTGAATGTCCCCGATTTCCGCGCGAAACGGAGGAGAAGCATCACCGACACGGATTGACGTCAAACATATCAGTTCAGTATTAGATCATTCGTAGATTTACATTCTTGGGACCGCCATCATTGTCTACTCGGCTGTGCAATGCGTCTCGAGCGTGCGCAGTAGCTCTTATCTGCGAAAACATAGAGGCGAATCTTACGCCCACAGCCCTTATTCTATTTGGCCCAAATGAGAGGCGCTGGAAAGGTGCATACGATATCCCCAGCCGAAAGCCGACTCCACACTCGTGTACAACACCCCACCCTATGGCCTCCATTACGCAATGTGCAATATTCTGCCTCGTTATTTAGGATCTAGTACAAAGACACTCCGGTGTTTCTGCGCAATTGTGAAGCTCCGACGAACGGGCAACTATACTTCGTTTCACTCTAAGGCTGGGTTTACACGAATGCGATTGTAACGCACCGAATTGAGCAGGGACCAACTCACTCACCGTGTCTCCCTGGATCTTCCGCTTCTGCCTATCTTCTCTCGATCAAAATAGTTGAATCTTAATGCGATGCGCTGAGGTCGCATCCAGCGTAAGCGCAGCCAATGTCCGACAGCAGCTGACTCCATGATTGGGAGGAGTCCGATGACGCCGCTCCAAAAGTGCACCGTCCAGTGATTTTCATTGAGCGTTTCTGATCACCAACTGCACAAATAATGCACTGAAAAAAACGTTTACGGCTCATTTCGTTTGCGTGATGGGTCTAGCCGTGGATAGCGAACGCACAAAGACGAGGAGCGCCGTGTCGGTGCACGCTAAGCGCTGCTCAACTGTCTCCACCGGATCGTATCATCATTACACAATTATAGCTCAAATAGCTACGACAAGAAATGAACACTGGGACTGAAGTCCCTTGATACTTGTTTTACAAGTAACGACAACCGATACAAGTGACAAAGCACATTCCGCTGGAACAAAATGTCGGCATTCAGTTCAAACCTCTGCGGTGCGCCGCCATTTCGCTTCCTAAAACCAGCACCGCCGCGCAGTCGGCGCTTCAAAGAATGTCGCTACTTGTAGGAAGCTCTTTTCTAGAGACTTTAACTTGGACAGGAGAACGCGCTAACTCACTACTGATTATCTACCGCTTAGTATCACGAAAAAGGTGAACGATATGAACTAATTGTGCATGCGTGTAATGTTTCGCCGAAAAATTAAAAAAACAAGGTAAATAAGAAAATGCCTTCTGCTTTAAATGTAGATTTGTGGACGACTCAATTTACACAACCGAAATATGATAGAAACAAAACGAAAATACAGGAAAACCGAAAAAAAATGAGAAGAACAGGCAAGAATAAATAGAGGAAAAACTAAATTTAAAATACCTCAGTGGCCCGTTAGATTTTAAAAGCAATTCGAGATAATGCTACTTTTTTTGCGACGGTGCTACAAAAAGGCGCATGTACACTTGTCCCCTTGATCCATAAAAGATTTGGCATCATTAATTCCTATGGCCCCCTTGCTGTGATAGCGCTTGAGGATGAGAGTTTAAGTAAACACGGGAGTGCACGCTGAGTTTCTGACGGGGATGGCAAGGTGCCATGATGGTGAAGAGTGAAGTGATAGGGCATGTTCTCGTAGTCTCAGTTTAACTTCACGGCCATTTTGACCTACAAACATACCCTTCCCACAGCAGCACGGTATTTCGCAGAGAACGTAGACGTCGCATGAACTCAGGTATTTCTTGTGTTCTATTGATAATTTGACACATCTTAAGTTTCTCAGGAGCTGAGAGGACCACCCGTATTTCGAATTGTGTAGGTATCAAGGCTGGTCTTTTTTGAGACAGGGCTACTCAATGTGTCCTTATGTACTTGTCCCCTTGATTCATGATAGATATCGGTTCATGAATCTCCAAGGCCCTCCTACAGTGGTCGCGCTTGTGGATTCGAGGTTGCGTAAACACGGGGTGCATGCACTGTCTCCGACGTGGGTAGTGAGGTGCCCTGATGTAGGTAAGACTCAGTGTGAAATAAAATATAATGCATATGTCGCCGGCCGCAGTACCAGTTTGGCCAACTTGTAAACAAACGCCCGAGAGGCGGGGCCTAACCCGATCCGGCCAATCTCAGCGAAGGAGGGCGGAGCCTAACCCCATCCAACCAATCACAGCGCAGTAGAGCGGGGCCCCTTCCCTCTCTCCCATCCCAGTGACCAATGCCAGGCAGTGGGCATCGATGGCCCCGCCCACAGGGCATTTGCCAGTGACCAGTCAGCTCCTCACGCGAGGTCCCGCCCCGAGTCACGTGCTCGGTATAGGTGTGAGGTCACGTGCGCGTCGCGTGTCAGGACGCGTAGCCAGAAGCGTGCCACTTACCGCAAACCACAAAACCTCAGACCTCAAACCACACAGCGTGGTTTACCAGGTGTTGACAGCTGTCGGTCATCATCTGATAACAACTACGTGATGTCACACAGGGTCCGGAGCTGCGTCCGACAGATGGCGCTATAGGACTTGAATTGCGGAGCTCAGTGCGTCTCACGTGTGATGGGTTCGAGCTGCGTTCGACAGATGGCGCTCACCTGATGTCGCACAGGTTTGTGCTGCATCTGAAGGAGGGCGCTGCGCTGCGGTCACATGACGCAGCACAGCACCACGTGTCACGTGACCGTCACATGTCGGTCACGTAACATTATTTGAATCGGTGGGCGGTAAATGCATTTTATTCTGATTAAAAAGGCTGCCGCGCGCGACTGGGACTCGACCTGTCGACCTTGTGTACAGCAGAGGTCGGCATTTTAGGTCGCCCTCACTCACCCTCACCCTCACAGCCACACTCACGTCAGCCCCTCACTCACCCTCACCCTCACAGCTACACTCACCCTCAGCCCCTCACTCACCCTCACACTCACACTCACACTCACCTTCAGCCCTTCACTCACCCTCACGCCCCTCACGCACTCACCGCCCTCACGGCACTCACACCCCTCACGCACTCACGGTCCTCACAGCCCTCACAGCCCCTCACGCCCCTCACGCACTCATGGCCCTCACGCCCCTCACGCACTCACCGCCCTCACGGCCCTCACACCCCTCACGCCCTCACAGCCCTCACGCCCCTCACTCACTCATGGCCCTCACGCCCCTCACGCACTCATGGCCCTCACGCCCCTCACGCACTCACCGCCCTCACGGCCCTCACGCACTCACGGCCTTCACAGCCCTCACGGCCCTCACTCACCCTCACACTCATGAATTTTCCTGGTTCAGAAACTCACTCACCTTCACCTCACCTGTGAGGATGAGGGTGAGTGAGGGTGAGTGAGTGCCCTCATGAGTGAGGTTTGCCAAGGTATGATTGTAGGAAGCAGGCCCTGCCGTCTTCGTTGGCGGCGGCTCCAGCGCTCCTCGGGGTCTTTGGAAGGGTGTCAGCCACGTCGGGTCCCCGTGCCGGGAGCGGTGTCGTGAAGCCTCGCTCGCCATCTCGTGGGTCCGCTCGTTGCCGGGGTGCCCATCGTGTCCCAGGATCCATCGTATCGTTACGGCGGTCCCGTCGTCTCTTTGTAGGGCCGTGCAAGTATTCTTGATGGCGTGCGCGGCGCTGTTTCGTTGGCGGACCGATAAGGCGCTTAAGGGCCTCGGTGTAAAGCCCCTCGATATGCTTTTTGTTACCAGTGAATATCATATAGGGACTTCACCTCAGTGCAGTCTGTGAACAGGGGGATTTGTATATTTTTCAGCAGATATTTCTACAGCTCTGATAGCGATACGCGCTACATCGACAACCGACAACTGTGTTTGCGCCCGCATCCTATCGTTATCGGAGTGCGAACACAATCTGCTGAAACCCTGTACTGTCAAGAGTATACTATTATAAAACTATCAATAGTATGCGATCGTTGGTTGACTGTCGGTACATATGTATAAACTATCAATACATCCGGAGCCGAGTACCGTAAAAACTATCGATGACACTATCGATGGTCGACTACCGCAAAAATATCGATTGCGTGCTATCGGTACTCGATTATTGAAAACTATTGATACTGTACCATTGAAAATAGATTTGAGTAACGTTGGTAATAGTAATTGAAAATGTCAAATATTTCCGGGTTGCCTTTGGCAACCCAGGAAATATTCCAAAGCTCATAAGAATTCACGACGGGAGCCTTCAGCAGGCTTATCAAGAGGGTTTTCACTTTTCGTTCAACTTCAGCACGCTGTATAAAAAAAAAATACATTTTTATATTTTTATTTTTCTCGCGTTGCGTTTTCTTCACACCCTTCTTTTAGCCAGAATACATTCCGTTAAAAGTATTTGCCTTGGTTTTGAGTTTTAAGCGTCTAAAAATGCTAAAAAAGAGCAAATGCCGATGGTGGGATTTGACGATTTTCGTGTGTGGCGTTTTTGAACCACTCTCAATCTCAAAGTATTCAAAAGAGAGTTTCGATATTTTTTTGAAAGAGAGTTTCGATATTTTTTTGTTGTGATATATATGCAAGTCAGTAAAACGACATTCCATCTACTATTTATTATTCGTCGATCCAATCTTTGTAAAAATCCCCAAACATGCCTCCGCGAACAACTGTGACCTAAACTGCGGATTTTTTTGTTAGTCGACTATGTTTAGTTTTGTTTTTAAAATAATACCACGTGTAGAACCTTTCATTGCCTTTCATATTATGTAAAGGTTGTGTCTTAATCACGTACGAGTACTGAAAAATAAATTATGAAACAGAGGAGGTTTTCACTTTTCGTTCAATTTCAGCACGCTGTATAAAAAAAACATTTTTAATATTTTTCTTTTGTTTTTTTGCTTCGCGTTTTTTTACACCCTTATTTTACCCAGAATACATTCCGTTAAAGGTATATGCACTGGTTTTGAGTTTTAAGCCTTTAAATATGCTGAAAAATGATTTGGTTCTGTTATCAACATGAATTTAGCATTAAAAATATAAAATTTCGCATTTAAAAATCTAGGTTTCCAATAGGGAGCGTATTTTACTCTAATGTTTTACAATATTATACTTTGATATTTCTAACGTAGTATAGATTATGTAGCGCATAGGGTTTAGGCTTGAGGCCCCTCCAATCATGGCACCGGCAGAAATTGTCTGAAAACCCGCTCCCGGCAGTTGCGATTTTATAGTGTTTAGACGTTTGGAATTGCAAACTTGTTATTATACGCCTAACGACATTCATGTTTTTTATATGAGTATTTATTCAACGTCCCTTAGATTATTATAATAAAGAATAAAATATACAGCTATAACCCATAAACCCACCATCAACATTTGCTCTTTTTAGCACATTTAGAGGCTTAAAACTCAAAACTAGTGCATATAACTCTAACAGAATGTATTCTGGCTAAAAGAAAAGTGCAAAAAACGCAACGCAAAAAAAAAATTAAAAAGTTTTTTTTTTTTTTTTTACAGCGTGCTGAAATTGAACAAAAAGTGAAAACCTTCTCTGTTTCATAATTTATTTCTCAGTACTCGTACGTGATTAAGGCACAAACTTTACATAATGTGGAAGGCAATGAAAGGTTCTACACGTAGTATTATATTAAAAACAAAACTAAACATAGTCCACTAAAAAAAAATCCGCAGTTTAGGTCACAGTTGTTTGCGGAGGCATGTTTGGGGATTTTCACGAAGATTGGATCGACGAATAATAAATAGTAGATGGAATGTCGTTTTACTGACTTACATATATATCACAATAAAAAATATCGAAACTCTCTTTTGAATACTTTGGCATTGAGAGTGGTTCAAAAACGCCACACACGAAAATCGTCAAATCCCACCATCGGCATTTGCTCTTTTTTAGCATTTTTAGAGGCTTAAAACTCAAAACCAAGGCAAATACTATTAACGGAATGTATTCTGGCTAAAAGAAGAGTGTAAAGAAAACGCAACGCGAAAAAAAAAATTAAAAATGATTTTTTTTTTATACAGCGTGCTGAAGTTGAACGAAAAGTGAAAACCCTCTCTGTTTCATAATTTATATCTCAGTACTCGTACATGATAAAAACACAAACTTTGCTTAATTTGGAAGGCAATGAAGGGTTCTACACGTGGTAATATTTTAAAAGCGATACTAAACATAGTCGACTCAAAATAAAATCCGCAATTTAGGTCACGGTTGTTCGCGGAGGCATGTTTGGGGATTTTTACAAAAATTGGAGCGACGAATAATAAATAGCAGTTATAATTTCGGCTTACCTACATGCTCATATAATGCCGCGCGCGCAGCTGGCCGAGTGGGCAACGCGCGCGTGGCCTGACGGTTATCGGGCATGACTACCACGCGAAAGGCCAGGGTTCGATTCCTGGGAGCGACGTGTATTTTGTTTATTCCTGCAATTTGGTGTTCCGGAAAATTCGAGAATCCTGTTGCTTGTTCGAGG
>JAZHYW010049695.1:0-17918 GCA_037355805.1 Ixodes ricinus | reverse complement strand
TAAGCGTTCCGGTGCGTATTGCTTTAACACTGTCAGACACCGTCTGCTAATTTGGACAATTTGGACGCGATTGCCTTACATTGTAGGCGCCTCCATAATAATCCTGGAGTGCAAAGAATGTTCTACATACAAAACAAAATTAGGATTTAAAGCAAAAGCAAAAGTTACACGGATCTTCCCTTCTCAATCTACTCAACGTTGAAGCAGCTGTACTCAAAACTGACGGTTCCCCTGTCTGTCAGCAATCGGATGGTTGGCTCCGTCCCCACTCCTTAATTATTTATTTCACTGCAATAAGAACGTTCCGAATATGATTAAAATGGCATAGCTTTAAATAGACTAAATAAATTTAAATTGTTGATTAGGTTTTAGGATATACTTAAAGCCTTCCTGCTTTAACAAGGACTTTTTAGAAACGCGTTGTGCAATGTAATGACGCACAAATTTGTGTCAACGACTGCGGTAAATAGAGCAAATATGTCTGCTTTTGTCGATAATCGTTTTTGATACTTTTAGGTTTTTATTGCCTATAACATGCATGCCTACCTAGCTGCTTTATCCTCGTGACTGGCAGTATGTTCAAAATAAATAATTATAGTGCCAAACATAACGCCTATTTGCTTTAGCCGGCGTAGTACCTCTGACCGGTGGCAACAGTAAAAAGCGATGACGGTCAGTTGAAGACCTTCCGTAGCTGGACCAGGCAGTGAACGCAGAAAAATCTGATACCTAGCTGGCAGTCGCTACAATTTCCACAACGGAAATGGACATAAAGAATATTGTTGCAGCTTTGTTCATCCGACCAAACGCGATAAAATGCGGTAGCTTTACAGGAACATCGTTAGTGAAAACAATTAGGAAAGGAAATGGTATGGTGATGAAATGATTGTAATATGCCATACACACATATGTTTTTTTGTCTTTTTTTCGACGTCGAGGACGACGTCAAGGACGGCGTCTATGACGATGTCCTAGAGCGACCTCTACGACGACGTATTAGATGACGACGTCATGAATGACACGTAGGACGACTCTGGGATGACCTCAAGGGCGACGTCTAGGACGAAGTATCGAGGACGACGTAAACGATTACTCTAGGACGATGTCTAGGGCGACCTCTAGGACGACCTCTAGGACGATGCTCAATGACGTCAGGTCATGTCAGCTTCAGTTACCGGCGCTTACGAGCTTACGCGACCGGCGCTTACGCGACAGGAGCTTACGCGACCGGGACTGACGCGACCGACGCTTAACAGCTTACGCGAAGCTGGCGCTTCAGCCAAGGGTGCTTGAGCCACGGGCGCATCAACCACCGGCGCTTAGCCAATGCTTCCAGCCACGTCGCTTCAGCCACGAGCGCTTCAGCCACTATCGCTTCAGCCACGAGCACTTCAGCCACGGGCGTTTCGTGACCTTAACTACGCGACCTTGAGCGTGGTTCGGCCTATAGAAGCTACCCGCTTTTCAAAAACTCTGACAGGCACGTTCATTCGACCAAACGCGATGAAATGCGGTAGCATTATGGTGAAAACAATTAGGAAAGGAAATGGTATAGTGATGAAATGGTTGTAATATGCCGTGCACACATCAAAGACGACGTCAAGGACGGCGTCTACAACAACGTCTAGGACGACCCTAGAATGACGTCAAGGACGGCATCAAGCACGACCTCTAAGACGACATCTAGGATAACCTCAAGGACGACGTCGAGTACGACGTCAAAGACGGTGTGTAGCACGACGTCAAGGACGATCTCCATAACGACCTCAAAGACGCCGTCTAAGACGACGTCGAGGACGACGTCAAGGACGGCGTTTAGGGCGACGACGAGGATGACGTCCTAGGGGAGGATGTCAAGAACGACCTCTAGGACGACGTCAAGGACGACATCTAGGACGACCTCTAGGACGACCACAACAGACGACGTCTAGGACGACCTCTGGACAGCGTCGAGGACGACGTCAAGAACGTCAGGTCACGTCAGCCTCAGCTACCGACGCTTACGAGCTTACGCGAACGGAGCTTACGCAACCGGCGTTTACATGACATTGATTACGCGACCTTGAGGACTACCATTGGGACATGACCTTGAGGACGAGGACATGAGCTTGAGCGTGGTTGGGCCTATAAAGCTACCTCTTCGTAAAAACACAGCCGGTTATACTTCGTTTCGGCTTAAGTCCAGACTGCAGCCGATGCTACAAGCGCGCGCATGTGGCCTTGAACAGTGGCTCGCACTGCACGAGCGCGCGTGCTTGGCAGGGACGCTCAAAGCCCGGAGTTCGCGCTTGTAGCATCGGCTGCTCCTCGACTTCAGCTGAAACAGAGTGTAGTTACTGAATCTTCCGGTCATGGGGTGGCCAGAGTAAAGAGCAGAACACCGATGTCCCCGAGTCCCTGAAACTTTGATGGCCAGTCTGAGCAGCCCAACCCTTAAGCTGCGGTCAGCACCGCTATCATACTGCAATAATGCACTACACAAAATACGGTGATGTGCAGACGCTGTACTTAGGCGTATTTCTTTCTTTGTATGGCGGACCTGTCACATTGTGTCACTCAAGATCCGTCTGCAGACATATTCGAAGCATGCATTGCATAGAAGCACACAATGCTGCAAACATGCTTGAGGCGTGACCGCAGCCAATTCGTGTCATCATGTCGGAAGCGAATACCGCGCATTATTGTATGATGCGTGAGCAGTGTGTCTGTGCGGCTGATCGCCGCCTGGGGCTGGTTGCTCACTGGCACCATAGTCCGGGCTCTGCTTTTAGTCTCCGGCACGTGCCTACGAACGGCCAGTGCCGGACGACGCGGTATTTTAACTGGCTACATGGTTGGGTATATCTTCCGCTTTCCAGATCGAGTAAAAATATAAGGGAACACCGTTTCACTTTATAATGACAGCGTCCCGACGTCGTGAGATCACTCTCAAAGAGGCACCGGGATTGTAGAAATGCGTGTTGATGCATATTTTTTTCTACAACCCATGGCAGACCGTCTTTCTTCCCTTAGAATTACTGTATTTTGCGGGCTATAGTCCGCGGACTATACATGTTTAAAAGTTGAAATTTTAGGCTGTGCGGACTATCTACGCGTGCGGACTATACAGACATTTTGTTTTTCAAGATCGTTCATTATGACGAGACGTGACGGACTTTGTGAATGAAAGAGTATGTTAATGATGATTTATGTATAATACAAGCTTCTTTGTGAGCTAAGAAAGCAGACATTTGTCAAGGTGTGCCGTGTATGAGAAGATTTTCGTGTCGACTAAGCACCAGGTGCGGACTATGCACGGCGTGCGGACTATGCACCGGGTGCGGACTATCTAAGCAAAAACATTTTTTCGGCCTAATTTGATTTTGGTTCTTTCCGGATTATAGCCCGGAAAATACGGTACATTCAAAGCGAGTAACTTTTTACTGTGGAAAATGTATTTCGCGGCTCAAAAAACTGGCAAGAACGTAAAAAAGAAAACGTTTCGCAAATGTACAAAGCGGTTATACAGCTGCATATCTTTATAATTTAAGTAATCTTAATGACGTTTTCTTTTCAATTTTGGCAGGTAATTGAATTAAAATTAGAACCCGGAGAAACGTTTCTACAGTCATATGCTTGTACTTATGCGAAGGGTAATAATTACCTATATTTAGGCTTTCTTTTATGAGGCATCGACCATAAGCAACGTTTTATACCGCCGATTGAGTTTTATCTTTAGCTAAAGTGTCCTTTCACGCAGTTTTGACACGAACCCAATCGTCATTTTCCGTAAGTACTGCGTGTCATAAACACCATTTTGATTGGTGATGCAACAGGTATTATATTCGAATTATTAAACTTATGTTGAAGACACTGCAATCAATAGTCTTACCCTTTTTTCTAAAACAGAAACATACCACATCGCATGTTCTTTTAAGTAAGACACACCTCTAGTAGGCGGATCAATATTTAAACAAGGTCGGCTCAAATGATTAAAACATAGGAGATATACGTACCCAAGAAGTAAGACGATAACGGCACATAATATCATGGGCATAAGTCTAGCCATGTCTAGTTATCCTATGATTTCTCAATTCCACAGTACTTGACTTTGCCAGGAAAATTCTGACTTCAATTTGATTTATACGCATAGACGAAGGGCATTTATAGTAGGCTCGTTTACAATTGACACATCAGTTAGAGCTGGCATTTGCCAAAAGAATCTTACTTCTGACACCGCGAATAATAACATAAAAAGTAATATAAACCTTCACCTTTCTCATAAGAATCGACATGTTAGTTTTAGAACAGCTAGATGCGCAATAGTTTTATTTATTTATTTATTTTAAAATACCGCAAGCTCCTGCGAGTGCTCATGCAGGTGCGGATATGACGCAAATGAAAGGATATAGTAAAAACTGGCAAATATTCAATACAAAATGTTTAGGAATATCAAATAGAAGATAAATTCGAGCGCTCAAGTTTGTAAGTACGTACGTTTTCAGGTATTAAATTTACACTTTACGAAATATTTATTCGTTAGACTCTCGAATTTCTTAACAACTGTAGAAACTCCTACAAAGCACAGAATTACTACATTCACTCGAAAATGTGGAATTTTAACGACATATTTAAAATACTGTAAGAATAGACAAAAATTATCTTCACATTTCCAACACTTTCACCCAGTGTTGAAGGTAAGTCGTTACAGTAACGACGTTACTTGTGTCGCGTTAGGTTTTCAGCAACGCAATAAGTACTCGTTAGATTTCTAAATGAGCAACGAGTAAAGGTATTTTCGTTGATATTTTACGGTATCGTCTATCAGAGTTACGCTACTCGTTACTAGTGACCTTTGATTAATATGTGAACTATGCGGAAAAGGGAGGAACGTTTGCGCGGAATCATTTTCAAGTCCTCGAATAAAAACAGTTTTAGTGATCCAGCCATATATGCCTAGGCTCAAACCAAGCCCCAAATTTGTAATGCTGCACGTGACTTGCCACCCGGCATTGGTACATATTTTGAAGATACGCCTTTCGAGCTGGAGGTACCGTCATCCTTCTGGAAGACCACTGTCGCCGTACCATAAAGACGCAGCCGTTTTGCGAGAACAAACATCCTTTCCAAAGGCCAAAATGTCTCGCCGCTCGGAGACTTTGACAGCCTCAGCGAAATTCGCTGGTTACCCTTTCCGCGTGAAAACAAGAAAATCCGCATTCTGTAAACTGCGACTCCAGCGAGAAAGCATTCACGTTCTTACACCTGTGCCTGAACCACACCCTAAGGTTGTTCACTGCGTCTAAACCTCGACCTTCCCTGACGTATGTTTTGTTGAGAAGCCCTTCCAACAAGAGTGGCCTCGCCCTCCTCGACGATCATTTTAATCATATCATGAACTCTCCCTGAGAGCGCTGAGAGGTTAGTTCGGAAGGCGAGTCCGTCAGCACGCTATCTGATTTTAGTCATCTTGCCTTTTTTTTTATTTGAACAACTTAGATTTTTTATTTTGAGTTGGCCAGGAGGTCACGGCGACGCGGACCACGGAGCTTTTTTCAAGTTTCTTGATTGTCGACCTCGGAGGTGATCCGCAAAGAGACCCACGAACAAACAAAAAAAACGTTCAGGTCATTTTTCTGTTTGCGTTTCAGTCGCATTTCCTATTTTTGTGACAGTGTGCGATGAAACGGAATGTTCCTCTCAACTTCGCAACCTCGTATTTTTTACACGCCCTGACGTGTTGCCTTTCGTGAGAAATTTCGAGGCTTTGGGACAGAATTCCTCGTGAAACAAGGCTGGTACGTAGTTCAACTTCTCTACTCAAGTTACTCTAGTTTAACTACTTCTCTGGGTAGTTTAGTAACTTCCAATTACATTTTGATTTCGGTAATTAGTAGTTTACTTTAAATACTTTTTCCGACTAACGTCTACTCAAATTAAAATGACATTCAAATTTAAGTGATTGTTTCGCCTACTCAACAAACGTTCCTGCACAAAAAGAGATAAGATGTCGGAAGATCAGCTGATATTTGTAAGAGAGGAAGTATCTCGCGTAGGAGGGGGGGGAGAATGATTTGGAGAATCCAGAAACCCCCAAACGTTTCACGAGCCCCCCACTGAAACAGCACTGCTACGAGGCGCTGGGAGCGAACAAACACGCACGCAAGAGAGACCGAGTAGCTGTGGAAATAGCGTCTAAGTCTGGTGTTTCTTTGTGTCCCGTAAGCTCAAGGAGACCGACCCATTTCAAGAAAGGGCTGGTCCCAGCTTCTTACCACAGTAGGAACTCTCACCCACTACAGGAGGTGTACACACTGCATCCTTACTCAAAAGAGGCAGCAAAATGCAGCACCCACTTTGAACCTCATCTTGTGCTCCCGTTGTTTGTGCTGTACTCAAAGATTGCATGCTAAAGGGCAACGCAAAGGTGATTTTTTGCATTACCTTTCCCCCCAAAATTTAGAACTTGCAGATCTTCAATGATTCGCAAGATCGTTCGAAAAACCTTGAGTGATTCCTCAACATTTTTATATAAAAAATAATAAACAAGCAGTGTTGGGAAGTACTTTATGTACATGGTACTTAAAGTACTACTGTTCAGAAAACTTGTACCTTACTTGGAGTACATTCTATGAGCATGTACGTGCACTTTACTAAAGTATTTTTTCTGGTACTTTCCAAAAAGTAAAACTCCCGACTTCAATGTACATTCCCCGAATTTTAAAACAAAAAATGGTGTATTCTCGTGTGAAAACGCGCTCTTTCGAAACGTCATCTGATCATTTCTCTGAGTGAAGTAATGGCGGCTATAAGACCAACTCTGTGGCGACTTGACTTTATACAATATTTACTGCCATTTCCCTGACATTTATGCACCTCCGATTACCTGGAGCAATGCACACCAAGTTAAAAAAACACTGTATATAGGGAATGAAAGGGCACCATGAAAGATTGCGTTAAAAGTGCTTGAACTTTACCTTGAAATCTATCGTATTCATATGGTACGTTACTTCAAGTACATTGCACCCGGTGTACTTACTGTTTTACTTGAAGTACATAACCTCTCATTTACTTTGTACTTTACTTCAAGTACTTTTTATGTGTACTTCCCGCAACATGTAAACAAGCTAACATTGTCTAAAAAATCAAGCACGGGCAGTGCTAAACCTTAAAGTAGAAATGATACATTCGCAGTACATCATTGACCGAAAAAAAACAAAAAGTACAAAACAATTAGGCACGCAGAAGCAGATACCCAGCTATTAAAGCATTTCTGTGGAAAAAACAAGCCGATTCATATTTGGCTAGCACAATTTCGCTAACGGATCAAAACCTATGTACTTTCTTGTTACTACAAAAAACATATAAAAATAACTTCAAAAGTACTCCGGTACTTTTTACGGTAATTAATAATTTTCTCAATTACTTTTTCTTTTCAGTAATTTTTACACTACTCAAATTGCTTTTGAGGCCAATACTTAGTAATCTACTTTGATACTTTTTTGAGTAATGTACATGTCTGCGTGAAAGCAGAAACGTCGAACCCTCCGGTTCCGCACCAACCGTAACGAGGAGAGTAGTCAAGCTTTTTTGAAGCTGGACGGTACGCTGCTCGAGGCCTATCTCTTCCCCGCGAGCTGAGCTATTTTTGCTGTAAGTTGCCCCATTTCTATATGGCTTCCGCCCTTCCGAAAGTGCCTGTGTGGTGCGTCGTGCTATTCTCTCAAGCAACGACGCCATGTCGGCATCAGGATTCGGCGACGAAAAAGCTAAGGTTTTCCTTTTTCTAGCTAATTTGCATGATTTTTTGTTTTGTTTTTTTTTGTCAGCGGTTGTCGAGTTGTGACGAACTTTGAGTATGGGTGTAGATGGGGCCCGGTTTTCGCATTGTTCTGTATTTTACTAACGGCTTGGTATTACCGGTGCCAGTCGAGACAAACAAAGATATGATTGTGTTTTCTTTTGTTCTAACTGTCCTAACAGCCCTGTCCGCACGCTTACATCACGGTCAGAACGTGCAGTTAGCCTGCTCACTTTTGTCGTACACAGTTGATTTAATCTATGATTTACAGAAATGTAGTTTTTTTGCCCATTTGAGCATTGCATCTGCTCCTTCTAATTACTCTCGACTTGGCCCTTTCGCCTGTCCACTGGCCCAGTCTACAGCCACTTGATAAGATTCATATTCAGCGTTTCTTATAAGTACCAACAACGATCGCCATGCGAGCGCTTGCACTCTAAAAAGGTGCTATTCTTACACCCTTTGTCCCATATAATACGACCTAAAACTTCAGTTCGACGTGCAAAGCACTGACGTCGATCTGACGGTACTAACTTTCATGAGAGGCTCGATAGCCGCGAGGTACAACTTATTAAAATAGAAAATGTTGACAAATATAATCGGGATTTTCTGTCGCTCTACTGCAAAACCTCAGTGTTATCTTTCTGAGGACTTTGATACGTACTTTAGCTATTTAATAAGTTATATCGCACCGTTATCTTTTCCCCTCGTAAAATATAGGGCCGTCTCTTCGACTATACTGCGCTGTAAGTCGAACTGGAGTTTTGGGTGCTTATATGAAACAAAAGGATTTAAGGTGATACCCTTTTTTATACGAGTGCGGAAAACGTGCCACGAGCGAGTGCTCCGCCGCCGTTTGCTTTCAAGAGCAGCTCATTTCAGTACTGCGCCGCTCATTTGCTGTCGACAAGGCGCCAAACAAGGTGCAATTGCCAGTATTTGACGCAACTTACACAGACAAACACATCAAGGGGCTTTAGTCCACTTAATTCTTTGTCTTTTCAAGTAATTTTCCGTCTTGTGACGGGCTTTACGGATTTCTTAATACCCATAATCCGTCGTGGCTCAACTCTAGTTGTGTGAACAACTCCATACGTTTGGACGTTGTTCACACTCAGGCCCTTTACTGACAAGGAGGCCATTCATTGCTGTGGAATATCGAGCACGTGCCGCGCGCCACTTCTGGGAAGAACATGGCATCTGAATGAGCACAGTGCTGCGCTTTGCCGCCATGATCGTCCAACGAACTTACGTTGCACGTCCACGTGCATCGAACACTTGCGCTAATTTGAAACATGAAGTTGGACGTTAGTTCACACCCCATGTTCAGAACTAGCTACTATTTATCGTCTTCCAAGAACAATAACTTTTGATTGTGTGGAATGGATGTTGAACGCGAATCTTCGTGCATTCCTCGCAGGTAGTGAAGACAAAGTTATGGGTACCTGTGCGCTGGCAGACCTTGAGTACCGATCAAAGCTGTGCACGCGCAGTGTTCGCTTCTACTGAAATTCCAGAAAATGTCCTCGGGTGTTCTTCCGAACATGCGTTGCGAACAACGTCCAACAAAATGGTGTCCTCGACCTCGACCATGACCACCTCGACTTCGAACATCTCGACCATGGGTGTGCATACCGGCGTGCGTTGGTTCGCTGATACTTTAGAGGACTTCCTTTGAAGGCTTTCGAATTGCCCGTGAAACTGGAGTATACAGACTGTACTGAATAAACTTTCAAGAAAGACATATTCGCTCAGACCATGAGACAATCTGCCGCCGCACGGTGGCGTCTTTGTCGAAACCAGTGCTTTGTTCAAACATAATCTTTACTTCTTAGCCCTATGGTCGCGCATGAAGATCAGTGGATCATTTGCGAAGAAAAAGGAGCAAAGTCTATATAGCAACAGCTTATGAAATATATATACTCCACAAATATGATAAACAGATATAACACACAAAGTAACGCAACATTAACGTTCGTTAGCTTTGAAAGTGACAGGTGACGATACTTCGTTACGTTTGCCGGACGGTAACGAATCTCAGTAACCGGCTAATTCTTGACGGTCTAACGAGTAACGCGAAAGGTCGACCTCCCGTTGGCATTTGGGACTTCGCCGCTCTTAAACAGCGAAATACATAAAATCTGTAGATTAGAACAATTAACACTGTCATGCTGTAACCATTATAGTCACTCACAGAATGAGAACTGCATGGCGCTTTTTTCGGTGCCCAACCTCTAGTACGCATTCGTTGCCTTTTGTTGTCCTTAGGCTGCTTGTGCACGCTCTAAGCTCGCGAGACGACGAGGGGTTCTCGAAGGTAGGAAGCTTCCGCGGAAGAGAGGCCAACTAGATCTCCTTCCTGCCATTCTGATTCTGTCCGTGTCTGCAATCAAGCGATTCTTCTGCAGTGTTGTGCCTCTCCCTTTGGCATGGCAATTTGCTTTTTCTACAGGTCGGGTTCCTGCAAAAACGTATTTGCTGGTTTGCGCTCATATTACGTAAAGAAATGCAACCCTTATTGCCTGTTTTATTCTGACCACACTTCGCTAATCAACATGGAAGGTCCATACAATCTTAAAACTCTAACACAAATGTCGATCTCTTTAAGGGGAGTTTCTTCGCGCACAGTTTATGACGTTCAAATACGTATCCTAAATTTGTTCCTACAGTTTGTCGCGAAACACAAGGTTTCTACGCGAACTCCGCAAGGCTAGACAGGTACACTGCGCTTCATTTCATTTTTAAAACGAGGTAGGTGCTAGAGTGCTAGAAGCCAAGGTGATCAATCAAGCTGCTCAGCGTCATAACAGTTTTCGTCTTGCAATGCAATGCGCAATAACTTTTATTTGTGGTGAAACATATATAACACAATGAACACATTTTTTCAAGAAGTTGAACGTAGAATACTTGTAGCTTTTCTGGAGACTTGACATGTCGATATTCTGTTGTTATGTGCAAACGGGTGTTAGTAGACGAACACGATGCTGTACATTATTGTTTACACAAATGTCACATGTAAGTGTAAAAAAATAGAACATCCTCAATGTTTACACGACGAAAAGTATATGTGCCCTTTCTTTGACCTTCTACATATTAAAGGCCAAAAAAGAGCCGGAAAATATTGTTTTCGTGACGGTGAGAGGATTAGCTCGTGTTACTGCGTAGTGTATTTGTGGTTCCGTATCTCTCCCAATTTGAGCTATACTCATGCACTGCGAACAATATTCAACCAAAATTGCGTCGTGTGAATACCCCTCATAGTGTCAACTTATGTTCGCTAATAGTTTAAAGCAGTTCCTTCTGAAGGCTTTCGAATTGCTCGTAAACTGCGGTATAAGACCGTACTGTATGCGGACACTCAAGAAAGATATGTTCGCTCAGAACACAAAACAATCTGCCGCCGCACGGTGCCGTCTTTGTCAAAACCAGTGCTTTATTCAAACATAACCTTTACTTCTTAGCCCTATGGTCGCGCATGAAGTTCAGTGGATAATTTGCGAAGAAAAAGGAACAAAGTCTACACAGTTAAATTTATGAAATATATATACTCTACAAATATTATAAACACATAGAACACATAAAGTAACGCACCAGTAACGTTCGTTAGCTTTGAAAGTAACAGGAACGGTGTTTCGCTACGTTTGCCGGATGGTGATGAATCTCAGTAGCCGGTTAGTCTTTGACGGTCTAACGAATAGCGCGAGAGGTCGACCTCCCGTTGGCATTTGGGACTTCGCCTCTCTTAAACAGCGAAAAGCGTAATTTCTGTAGATTAGAACATAAAATTGTGACGATGGAATCATTATAGTTAATCACACGATGAGAGCGGCATAAGCGCGTCTTTTGGTCGCCCAACCTCTAGCACGGGTTCTTTGTCTTTTGTTGTGCTTAGTCTGATTGTGCACGCTCAAAGCTCGCGAGCCGCCGAGGTGTTCTCGAGGTCGGGAAGCTCCCGCGGAAGAGTAAAACTGAAACTCCTTCCTGCCATCCTGATTCTGTCCGTGTGTGGAATCAAGCGATTCTACAGCAGCGTTATGCCTCTCCCTTTAGCATGGCAATTTGCTTTTTCTACAGGTCCGGGGCCCTCAGAAATGTATTTGCTGGTTATGCGCTCATATGACATAAAGTAATGCAATGCTTATTGCTGGTTTTATACTTACCACTATTCGCGGATCAACAGGGGAAGCTTCAATACAATCTATTCACACTTACACGAATATCGATATCTTTCAGGGGAGTTTCTTCGAGTGTATGTCATGACATTCAATTACGTATCCTAAATGTGTTCCTTTAAAAGTGAAAAATATGTCACCTTACACCATTTGTCCCATATAATGCACCACAAAACTTCAATTCGACGTACACCGCACTATAGTCGAACAGACGGCCCCACATTTTACCAGGGCTTGACAACGGGGTGATATAGCTTATTAAATAGCTAAAAGTACGCATCATAGACCACAGAAAGAAAACAGTGAGGTTTTGCAGTAGGGTAAGAAAACCCCGATATTTTTTTTGTAGTCAGTAACACGCGCTTTAGCTATTTTAATAAGTTGTACCCACGAAGAAAGGGCAAAAGCACAGGCGAGCATGTGAAGAATGCGTCGTAAACCAGAGACACGGCAAAATAAAAACGGACAAAACAACAACATGTCTCAAATACGGCTCAGTTTATTTGAACACCACCGCTCTTATATATACACCACGACCCTCCCTCTCACTCCATCACCCGCATCTCAGACTGAACCCATGACACGTGCTACCTCCCTTCCTTTCACACCAACCAAAAACTGACCCAAATAAGCCGCCACCACATGCCGACAAGCTGACGCATCGAGCCACTGCGGAAACAGACAACGCAACATCGAATTCGGATTCAGTACGGTTGATCAAAATCATTTCATCGAAACAGATTTTAAAGAACGGGCTCCCTTTATAGAAGCTCGGTTTAGAAAAAGCGAGCCTCAGTTTAGAAAAATGCCGTTTATCGAAAAGGCGACGTTGTTTCAAAATAAGGGATATCCTTCATCGCGCGCGTATCACTACAAGGCATGTAACCCCCCCCCCCCTCTTCCTCCTCTGCTCCGTTTACGGCGGGTCGCGGCGCCAGTCTGCGGTGGCTCATTACTAAAATGTTAACCCACCTGGCCCAACCGTACACGCCCTTCGCGGCGGCCGAATTCTGTTAAAAGGCGGCTCATCGCTCTTCTCTCAAAACTGAGCTTCGCTATGAGGCGATTCAATAAACTGGGGTCGGTAAACCGGCGTTCGCTAAAACCGAGCTTCTCAAGCCGTATGCACCGGCGCGCGCCCGCCGGCGGGAAAGACTTGTGGCGAATTCGCGTGGTCAATCGCCGGCAAGACCGCGCCGGTGGCACCGGCAACCGAACTCACGCCGGCGGCGTACCACGTGACCCTCACCACCCGAACGCAGAGCGCCAGAAGGTGGCGGTTTGCTGCTGCTGCTACCCGCAAGTGGCGCTCCCTTCCATTTGCTCTGCTCCTGCCTAGGCGGCGCAAGTTACCTCCTAAATTCTCGCAAATTTCACTGAGCAAAAAGAACGGGAATGTCCATTGGTTGAGGCACCACCTCGTTGTTGTCGTTGTGCTGTGCTCACTGTGCTCCTTGGACTCCTTGGCTGTGCTGGTCCAACGAGGTGCTACCGAACCTACGCTACGTGCAAAGAAAACAATTTTCTGCACTGTGACTTTCTTCATATCGAAGCATGGCCATGGCTACTGCGGGAAGCGAAGCAATAACTGTGACGGCTGAGGTCTATGAGGTCCTCAAGAACCTCACGAACCACCAAGCTAGAGGTGAGTATTTATTTTCGATTTCAGTCTCTGTTAGGCCTTCAAATCACAGGAGAAACAAGGTAATTTTAAGAATCGCATTCACGTTCAAATCTGCTCTCTGATGAGAGGTGCGTTGAAAAGCCTGAGCACTACCTAAAAGCCAGTGTAAAATGTACCGTGTGAAATGGCGGAAGACGCACGAATATTCGTGATTTTCGAAGAGCGAGTAGTTGTTTCTCAAAGTTTCGAATATTTCGCGAAGAATTTCCGAATAGTCGGAACCAGGTTTGCAATGGTTCAGCGCCGCGAATTTCTCTCCATAGGCGCTTACCTGCCTGCCATACATGCCATAAAATGTCACTACGCTTTTCTCTCGAAAATGTCCATGTAGGCTCCCCACTCACCAGCAATACCAGTTTGTCTCCAGTCCCACGACGTTGTTTTACCCGTCTGCTGCTACTTCTAGGGTCAACTGCACACATTCTCACGAAACTGGCTTGCTAGCAGACGCTCATGCGTAGGGAACCCAACCTATCTGCCTAGCCTTGCGAGCCGCCCTCAGTACCTTTGCGAATGAATATTATTATTATATTTCTCGCACGCTTTGAATCATAATTTTAAACTGCTTCTGCCCCCATGTGGCTTCTCGGAAGGAATGTGATTCAAAGTAGAATTTTTTGTTACAAAGCTCTCTACGTAGCCTTCTGTGATATAACGTGAGCTCACATTCAGCATTCTGACAATGTTGGTTTTCCCTGTTTCACTCATATCTTAAGTGTTCAGTGCTGCGGAATGGCTTTGTTCACGTGATTTTGTGCTGCTTCCTCATTTTGCGACACAAAAATGCTGCTGTAGTCGGCAAACTCACACATTTTACTTTTTCTATTTTTTTGCAGCTCTCAATTCTAGTCATTTTCACCTAGCTAGCCTTGCATTAGTACAACGGTTTCTAATGACTCATAATGGGCATTATACTTTATAAACAGTGCACTGTCTATTCGAAAATTATTCAATTCATATTTGATTCGGTGTCTCCGCTATTTGATTCGGTTCGAAAAAGCACTATTCACACAATACTAGAAAATAATGTTCATTTTCTTTGCAGTCATAGCTGAGTCGCAAGCTATGCAGGGCACCTCGTCGCAAGTCAGCGATAATTCCGGTAAGCATATATCTGGTCCTGTCGTTTTGGGGTAGATAACTGTCGAGTTGGTAAATTTGCGGTTTGCGAAGTTCTGGAAGTGTTAACTTTGTGTCAGGTGTGTGCTTGTGCAAATCGTCGAACTCTCGGAGGGCATGAGTATGTTCTATGAAGGGCTCGCAAACCACTAATTCTAATCAATACTAAAGGCGCTTGCAACCCAGTTTGAAAGTGATTGTTTTTTTTTGTTTTTCTTTTTTCAGAAATCTGTAATGAACCAGTGGGCATTCCTGCTGGTGAGCCTCAGAACAAAGGTACCTACAATTGCTCAAATTTGTTTTGAGTATCTGTGAAGTGTACTACTTTACCTCTATAGTAAATGATAGCTGGAGAAATGTAGAGCATGGCAAACCCCGAGCATCTTGTCGCTACGCAGTCAATGAAATTGTAGCATTAGCCAATAACAGGAATGGAACTGCAGCGCCGATTGCGCCTAAGGACGTTTCGTGCGCCAAACAGATACAAAAGTATAAATAAGAATGAAATTGCACCAAGGTGCGTCCAAACTAAAATTATAAACGAGGCTCGTCAAAATGAGCCGTCTCGCAGTTTCTTTTGGCAACATTGACATCGGAACTTCCGGCCCAAGGGGAACGCCTGTCAATCTGAATCCGAAGCTCTGTATCTGGAGGTCGCTGCCATGGTTATACTTCGTTTCAGCTTAAAACAGTTGTTACAGCGTCCCTCATTGCGATGCTTCTGCTACCAGACCTCTTTGAAGCCGTTCGCTGCCGCTCTGCTTTGTCTATGTCCACACGCAGATGATGCTACAAGAGCGAGCTCCGGACTTTCAGCGTCCCTGCCAAGAACGCACAGTCGTGCAGTGCTAGCACTGTTCAAGGCCACATGCTGGCGCTTGTAGCATTGGCTGCGTCTGGACATAAGTTGAAACAAAGTATATCTGCCCTTGCTGTGTGCTTTTCTGGAGTCCTGTAGTCACTTCATCTTAATAGTGGAGCAAACAGCACCGCCATATTGTTTTGTTTTGCATTAGTCTGGGCTGCTGAAGTTTCCTTGATGGGCGTCTGGTTTTCCCTCATCAAGGACCAATTGTTCAATTCAGTTTACATTCGGCACAAAAAGAAATTGGCGCAACAAGCAAGTCATAGTGGGACCGGCAAAGGACGATATGTGTTGCCGCAGTTGTGCAAACACATAGAGAATCTTACAACACAGGATATCCCTTCGTCAGTTTCTCTCGAGGGTGACGAAGATGTGAAACGTCTTCGTCGAAAGGACTCTTGTTTTCCATACACCTGTGTGTATGGAAAACGTGTGCACAAGCAAGATCCAGAAATAGCCAATAAAATATATGCACATATTAGTGGGAATACATTGTTCATTTTAATGTGAGCATCTTACTACCTTACGCGCGAGCTGTTGCACACAGAAGCATCCGCAAAAAGGTGTCTTGTACAGAGGGCAACACTGTTAATGCGAAGAAGCATTCACCAGTTTTTGCTGTTTTTCTCTCAGAATCGTAAGGGTGTCATCAAAACTACTGGTGTCGTGGGAAGTGCTCATTTGTGGCATTAACTTAAGCAGTAAAATTTGGTGCCCACTAATACAACTTCGAAGTAAAATGGAAAAAAAGCACAGACATCGTGTTTGAGCTAACAGGTCGCGCAGTGAACTATCGCTGACAATATGAGCTGAAACCGCGCTCCGGCCTGTTCACGGTACTACCTGCGCCGCCTGTCGCATCGCCCGTAAACACGGTGCACCCTGAGGCCGAGATAAATTCTCATTTGCGCTCACTGCGCCGCTGCGCCTCTTTCCGGCCGTCTGCGTAGCGAAAATATTGGCCGACGGAACCACCATCACGGTGCGTGGGCCGTGTAGCCCAATGTTCACGTTCTCACTTTTCAGCTAATATGCATTGCAGTGCATCTCAAGAAAGGCGCCGAAGGGAAAATACGTTGCCACGACTCGGTATCTCAATGAGGAGCGCTGCCTGGCGAAGCGTTTGGCCCCCAGAAGCAGCCGATCTGAATATCGTCGAACAAGTTTGGGGGCGCATCAAAGCAGCCATGTCACGGCGTCCCCTGCCACTGCGCCACGGCACACTAATTGGCGGAAAGCAATGAGGGTGAATGGGAGGGTTGCTGGGCCGAGCCAGCCTTCGTGCCGCGCTCTATATAATTTCTTACCGTACAGGATAAGAGCCGTGTTCGCGGGTCAGGGGAGAATGACGTGACATTATTTTTGTAAGCTTTACTGCGCCTCAGGACCCCTGAAGCGGACTTCTGCCGATTGGAACAAAGCCTGACGTTACGGTTGCGACACACTGTTTGACGCCGTTAACCAGCGCATAGCTTTGCGTGGAGCCTCGTTCGTCCCGATCTTCTTGTATAGTGCGGTTGAACTTCCACGCTGACTATTAATTTTTTGTCTGACATTGTTCTCTGCGAATATTCTTTCGATGAAGTTTCAGGCTCCTTCTTCTGGCAAATATGACTGTTTGTCCCACTTTATTAAGACTATAAATTTGTAAATAAAACACCGGTGTCTTGTTAACAACTTTATTTTTTTAAAGAAACACGTGGACCGAGTACATAAAGAAATTATATTTTTCAACCTTTTCATACCAATCAAGGTTACAAAACCTTCTCAGTAACATGTATAATTACCGTTTTTTTTCAAACCTGGAATAAAAAAAGAAAAAAGGTAAATACCTTTTGGAGCGGGACTAAATCCGGTATACAGATTTTGGACTATATTTTACGATGTCCTACTTTGTGCAGGCTCTAATCAAACACAAACGACCTGCAACGTATTCTGATGTGATTTTTAAAACGATTATGCAGCTGCAACCTGAGATACTCAAATATTTTCTTCACCAGGTCAGCAGTTTTGTCCACGCGAACCTACGCAGATAGAGTAAAGTAAATCAATTCAAAAAGAGGACGACAAGTGTAATCTTTGTGCCCCCCCCCTCCTGACCGCCCTAGCACACACCGCCCGCTGTCGCAAACGCCGTCTGACTTGCAGACGGCCGGAAGAGCGCAGTGGCGCAGCGAGCGCAAGTGATAATTCATCTCGGCCTCAGGGTGTGCCGTGTGTGCGGGCAGGCGACAGGCGGCGCAGGTAGTACCCTCCGCCGGCCGGCGCGCTGTTCTCAGCTCATATTGTCCGCGATAG
>JAZHYW010049694.1:0-12872 GCA_037355805.1 Ixodes ricinus | reverse complement strand
ATAAGCAAGCGCACATGAAGACACCCTAGTTTCTCCGAAAGGGCACCTAGTTTCTCCGAAAGGGCACCCTAGTTTCTCTGAAAGGTACTGACGCATACACCTCCCTTTTCATAATCACGTGCGCCTCGCAGAATTACCAAATTTTTTTCCTTAAAAGACTAAAACACTTTTCTGATTTTGAACAATGGGGTGCATTGGCTGTCACGAAAGTGCACCACTAGATGTCCCGCAGGTGAAATCTTGAGCGCAGATGTAATGCTCTCTCAATTTGGCACTTAGGCAACAACCCGCCTGCGCAACATAGACCTTCCACATGTAACGGGTATTTCGTGAAACTACTCCACTGAAGTAGTCCGCACACTTTTCTTTGCATTTTTCTAGAGAGCTCGTGCATTGGGCATCGCTTACTGCAAAAACCTTATTATCTCATTTTTAATGAAACCTCAGTGGCGCCATTCATTGCGCAGCCCCGGCAGACTCTCTGTTCACGTATCTTTTCTCAATTTTTACTGATCATTCTTTTATCGTAACAGTGAATTTAGTGTGAGTGTTTTATAGACTGCCAGTTCCAGAATATAGCGTGTATACGTGATTTCGCTAATACTGCGAAACCCGCCGTCAAGTTAAGAACCAGAAGTGCTTAGGGGCTATTTGCGCACTTGCGCCACCACGTTTGAACTCCCGCGAGAAATAACTAATATATACACAGTTGTAAGCATTGCGCCTCACTGGTAACGCATGCGTAGAAGCTTCTGCAGCGTTCGCATACCTCCTTCTACGAATATATGGTAACAAGATTTAATAATTTATATTTAAATTCAAGCAAAACGTTTTGCCTCAGACAAAGGAATCGGGAAAAAAATGGGTCGACACAGAAATATTGAAGCTAAGTCACATGAAAAATAAACTATGGACTAGGTGTAAACAAAATCTGGGGAATGATTCTTTAAAGGAGACCTTCGATCAATAAGAAACAAACTAAGAGCCAAGCTCAGAATAGCAAAAACGTTATTATTATGAAGCGAGATTTAAAACCATGAAAGACAGTACGAAAAAAACATGGAACTTAGTAAATGAGCTAACAGCTAGGAAACAAATCCAAGTATTGATGACGTGATCGCAAAACATTCTGGTAAATCAGCCGATCTCATCTCGCAATGCGAGTCATTTAGTAAAAAAATTGCAGAGAATGTGCCGGACCTGCTGCCCAATATTATCTACCGGATGCAAACCAGAAGACCACAGCAGATGCAAAATTATGAATCTACACATCTTCCTTTGTCGACGGAAACATTTACGTGGTGTCATAAGCACCATGTCGATAAAAAAACGATAGGAAGAGATAAGATTCGTTTAAGAGACATCCTATGCAGTTTTGATAAAATAAAATACGTTCTGCGAGCACTTTTAGACGACATATTTACTACAGGAGTTATCTCGGATGGACTAAAAAGTACTATAGTGAAGCAATTGTTTAAAAGTGGGCAAAAAAGATGTAGGAAACTGTAGACCGTTATTTATTATGCCAGTAATTTCTCATATTATAGAAAAATACATCTCCAATATATTGAATTCATTTTGTGAAAAATTCGATTTAATTAATAAATCGTCAGTACGGTTTTAGAAAAGGAAAAAGTACAATGATGCTGCTCTAGAGATTTTACTAATACTGCAAATGAAGAGCTAGATCAGAATAACCTTGTTTAGCACTTTTTGTAGATTTAGCGAATGCTTTTGACACGATATACCTTTCAAAAAGCCTGAAAAGTTGTACACGTTCAGTTTTTAAATTACCATTTTTCTGTTTAAAAAATTCGAGTAGAACGAAATGTGTTCAACTAAAACAAAATATTGGCAAGGAAGTACATACAAATTATGAATAACGAAATTGTCTTCATTGGCCTGCTTGCTTTTTATTATGTTCGTAAACGACTTGAGAAACAAAATTTCAATCAACGCTATTTCAGTATGCAGAAATACGGCTTTAATCCTTCCACATAAAAAATATGAAGTGGCAGTGACAATATTTTAAAGCGACATTAATAGATTATCGAATTGGTTTACTGGAAATTATATATTTGTAAATTAAAAAGACAAAACTTCTGTACTTTACAAATCCCCACAAGTGTGTTTTATTCAATCGTTCTTTATTCCTTGCTGGGAACACAGAGGTGCAGGATTCTGAATTAAAATGTGAAGCTAGCACAGCATATCTTGAACTAAATTTTTATGAACACATGATTTGGGAATGCCTCGTTGATAGCATTAAAAAAACCAAAAGATGAAGAACTGTCTCATCATTTATATATCGTATTGGTACTTCAGCATGCGCTCATCTAAAGAAAACTTTTTTAGTGTGCCCTAGGAGAGTCTGTACTGAGATATACGAGTATCATTTTGATTCATGGATCTAGCTCAAGTAACAGATTACGAACCGTAGATAAACTAATATCTATCATAGTAAACAATACAGCATATCGTGCACAAGTTCACCATTTAGACCTCATCAACAAACATGAAGCATTTAATATAATGCTGGTGAGTAGTTTATTTAAATATATAGCTGTAACAACAAATCACTTCTCCCTGTTAAGAATGGAACCTTCGGCTACCTTCTTCCGAGTTTCAACGCTGCGGAAACGAGTCATGAATCTGTCCGGCACCGTCGCCCGCCTGTCTGTTCCTGCACGAAACGAGTCCCGACGAGTCCAGGGCCGTCGGCCGCCTGTCTGAGCCTGCACGAGACAGGTCTCAGCGCGTCCGTGACGTCAACGGGACGTGTGTGTGTGCGTGGGGGTTGGTGCGCTCAGGAAAGGGAGAGAGGCATGACCTAACTGCGGAGAACTTTGGCTACGACGCACTTCTGGCTACGACGCGGCGGACTTTGCTACGACGCACTTGACGGCGGGTTGCTGCTGCGCACTTGCTGCCCTGGCGGGGAGTGAGGGAGAAAACGGACCCTATATAAGGCGGAGCGTGAGGCTGCTCCAGTGAGTTCTCTCGGATTTGACGACTGTATCGCAACCATGTAATTAAACCGTTCGTTACGTTACCAATTCTCCCACCTCCACTGGACCCCTGGGTTCTTCACTTCGGGGAATGGTCGTCGTCACGAGCCAGGAAGCTCCCGGACGTGCGGCTCAAACCCCGCCTCTAACAACTGGTTGGCAGCGGTTGGGATCGGACCATGCGACATCGTGCTACATCTGCGGGTGAGCGTTTGGACTTTGCTTTGAGATTCGCCAGGCTTCAGATTATGGGTAATTAATTTTGAACTGCTGGGAATCCTTAGGTTTTGACTCGTGCGCTAGGTTTGTGGTACAACCTCGCGACAAGTTTTAGAACAAAGCCAAAGCTAAAAAGCAGCGATCATGGATCTAATGAGGTTACTGAGAACAGATTTACTCTGTTTATGTGAAGAATTGGGTGTGGAGGTGGAGCAAAAGATGAAGAAATCTGAGATCAGTAAAGCGATTTCAGAGAGCGCAGAAGCAGAGGAAATTAAAATTGCGTGGGAACTGCTTCAGAACGCTAGAGAGGAGGCGAGCGAGAGAGGAGCGAGAGAGCGAGAGCAGGCTGCAGCGAGAGAGGAACGGGAGCAGGCTGCAGCGAGAGAGGAACGAGCGCAGGCTGCAGCGAGAGAGGAACGAGAGCAGGAGCAGGCTGCAGCGAGAGAGGAACGAGAACGAGAACGAGAGCAGGCTGCAGCGAGAGAGGAACGAGAGCAGGCTGCAGCGAGAGAGGAACGAGCGCAGGCTGCGACAGAGGAGCGAGCGCTGAAAAGGCTAGAGCTCGAAATTGAACAACAGCGATTAAACTCGCAGAACAGTAGAGTTGGGGCTCCGGTACGAGCAAGTGAGACCGAGTCGTATCAAATGAAGAAGCTCCTGCAGCCGTTTAAAGTTGGGGAAGACGTGGGCCTATTCTTAGTTAACTTTGAGAGGACATGTGAGAAGTTGAGCTTCGCCCCAGAAACGTGGCCGCAACGGCTTTTGACTTTGTTGCCCTGTGAGGCTGCAGAGGTTGTCGCGCGCCTTAGTGCTGGAGACGCGGACGACTACGACAAGGTGAAGTCCAGCCTTTTGAAACGGTACCGCCTTTCTGCCGAGGCGTTCCGTCAAAGGTTTAGAAACGCATCCAAAAAGAGCAGCGAGGGCTACTCGGAATTCGCTTACGGGCTTAAAACCAATTTGATAGAATGGTTGAAGAGCGAGGAAGTGTACGAAAGCCGAGACAAGGTAGTCGAGTGTGTGTGCCTCGAACAGTTCTTTCGTAGCATTCCGCAGTCAGTCAAGCTCTGGGTGCAGGACAGGGTAGGAGTCGACTCTGTCGAAAGGGCCGCTGAGCTAGCCGAGGAGTACGCAACGCGTAGAAAGCTGAGCGGAGAGGAAAGCGAACCCGGCCGGAGCGATCAGCGCAAGACCTTCCGACAGGGAAACGGCTCGCGAGAAAACGGGCCCGAGAAGCCAGAAACAGGACAAAAGGTCCCAGAAAAGAGCGGAGATCCCTCGAACGGAGATCCCTCGAACGGAGACGAGGCGCGGAAAAGCCAAACAGGGCAGTTCGAGGCAAGGAAGCCGTTCCTGTGCTACAACTGTCAGGAGCCGGGACACATAGCGGCCAGATGTAAGAAACCGCGGGTTGTGTTCTCGTACCGTGACCGGTAGTGACGAGGACCTGGAGCTCCTTCGTCCCTATCTTCACGAGCTCCAGGTAAACGGAAAGCCGTGCAGGGTGCTTCGGGACAGTGCAGCGACGATGGACGTTGTTCATCCGTCGTATGTAACGCCATCCGATTTTACTGGAAAGGTAGTTTGGATCAAGCAGCTGCTCGAAAAGCACAGTGTCTGTCTGCCTATGGCGACAGTAAGGATAACTGGCCCGTTCGGAGAGCTGGTGACAGAGGCGGCTGTCTCGCAAACAGTCCCGTTGGAGTATCCCTATTTGTTTTCTAACCGGTCAGATTTCCTGCTGCGCGAAAGGGGTCAACAACTGGGAGAAGGACTAGTTCAGTCGTGTACGAGGTCCAAATCGCGTCAGCTCGCCCCTTTGTTAACGAGTGATCCAGAGCCAGAGGCAGCTGACGGGGAGCAGAGCACTCCCAGAGTTGAAGGCAGAGAAACGGGATGAGGGGGACCAGGTTGTAGAACAGCCTGACCTCGTAGCACTAGAAAGCGTACGCCGTCCCAACGCGCCGGCGAAAAAGGCGGAGGAAGACGGGATCATTAAAAGATCTCTCGTAGCTCCGACGTCACGTAATTTTGATCGTCTGCTGCGAGTAGACAGAGTGTCTTTGACAGTCGAGCAGAAGAGCGACCCTAGTGTGTCAGGGTTTCGCGGTACAGCTCAGGAGATTGCTAGGACCAATGTGACGGGGCATGAAAAAGGCGGATTGGTTTATCGGCGCTATAAGGACCGCATTTTCACGTCTAGAAATCACGTGAAAATCGATCACTATGACTTCAGCGTAAGAAACAGGAAAGGCAAATTTAACGGCAATGCCGATGGGTTGAGCAGATTTTTCTGATATCACCAAAAGCGGGAGTGATGATCTCAGAGGTCTCCGTCATCCACGGGAATGAGGATCAAAGTGGGGGCACTTTGTTAAAACCCCCAAAATGACCTCACAAATTGCGAAGAGTTTTTGTCTTTTGTATTTTGTTCATAGTGACCTCTTTGGAAAAATGAGTTGTGTTTTGGCGACAGCGGGTCTCGATACCCGCAATTGTCCTAAGGTTTTAAATTTGCAGTTTTTTTGCAAATTTTTGTAATCCGTAATCCAGTCTGGCGGGTCTCTGGCGAATTCCGAGCGTTTGACTGCTGTGTGGCGTGGTGTTGTGGGGGACGTTTCCGCTGATGCCTCCGTTGTGAGAGGTTTGGGAGTTTGTTTAGTGCTTGCAGCGTCTTCTCAAGGCCTACTCCAAGCCCACCTCTTCAGGCCAGCGATTGTACCACCGGCCATTCGAGGTTTCCCTGGCCCCGGAGGGGCTGTTAAGAATGGAACCTTCGGCAACCTTCTTCCGAGTTTCAACGCTGCGGAAACGAGTCATGAATCTGTCCGGCACCGTCGCCCGCCTGTCTGTTCCTGCACGAAACGAGTCCCGACGAGTCCAGGGCCGTCGGCCGCCTGTCTGAGCCTGCACGAGACAGGTCTCAGCGCGTCCGTGACGTCAACGGGACGTGTGTGTGTGCGTGGGGGTTGGTGCGCTCAGGAAAGGGAGAGAGGCATGACCTAACTGCGGAGAACTTTGGCTACGACGCACTTCTGGCTACGACGCGGCGGACTTTGCTACGACGCACTTGACGGCGGGTTGCTGCTGCGCACTTGCTGCCCTGGCGGGGAGTGAGGGAGAAAACGGACCCTATATAAGGCGGAGCGTGAGGCTGCTCCAGTGAGTTCTCTCGGATTTGACGACTGTATCGCAACCATGTAATTAAACCGTTCGTTACGTTACCAATTCTCCCACCTCCACTGGACCCCTGGGTTCTTCACTTCGGGGAATGGTCGTCGTCACGAGCCAGGAAGCTCCCGGACGTGCGGCTCAAACCCCGCCTCTAACGTCCCGAACAGAATAGAAACATCCGGTACAGAAAAGGCTTCTCGAAAATAAAGATAAATATTGTTTGCCAATGATAAACACGCATAACGGAAAAAGAATGAAGTTCTTATACCCCAGATATTTTCAATAAGATACCAGGGTCGCTAAACTCGTCAAACACAAAGTTGGGGCCGAAGTTCGCAGAGCGTGCTGATTGGACTCTCGCGACGATGGCGTCACGCGGGACGAGATGTCAATCATCCAAGCTCTTTCGGTGCTCAAATTCCAGCGAGAATGTTAAGCACAAAGTTGTAGCGAGCTTCATCGGAGCGCGCGCGAGCGACACCGTGGGGCCAGCGGATTGAACGGCTGCACTGATGACGTCGCGCCCGCGTGTCCCTACATCCCTACGCCGCGTTAGAGTCAATGCTGTCTAGATTGTACCTAGGCGGGCTGTAAATACTCTGAACTTTCTCGTCGCAAGATTGTCGTTTGTGGAAGTTATTGGTGACGACAAAGTGACGTTTCACAACTTTGGGAAGGAGTTATTTGAGGTTAAAATCTTCGCTTCGGAATCGAGGCGAAGATTGAACTTTGTGATATTGTGGAGCCGTGCGCGGTGTACGCGGCTCCTCATCTTCTGCCACTGTCAACAACGCAACCGGGGTCACCCACAGGCGTTGTGTATAGAGACGTAGGTAATGTCTGAGAGATGAGGGGGCGAGGGAGGATGACGAGAAAAACAAGGAAACGAAAAAAAAAGGTACGACCAACACACACACAAATAGAGAGAGAGAGAGGGTAGGGTGATGGTATACTGATGAAGGGGGATATCTCTTCCCCCGAACTTTTAGAGCGCAACTCTTAGGCGCCTGTTTCGAGCTTGAGCGGCGTCGCCGTCGGCGTGACCGCGCGCGCGTTGCATTATGGGACGTTTGCCCACTAAATTTAGCGGGGAAATTGATGTCACGCGACCTCAACACCAATTTAGTTTCCCCGCTAAATTGGAGGGGAGTAGGAGAGAAGGAGGGGGGGGTGGAGGGGCATACCCTCCCCTCAGTACTCTCCCTCCTCCTCCTCAAGAGCTATGCTTTAATTCTACATTACAGATAACTGTAAACGTCTGTCATTTTTTTGTTTGTTTTATTATAACTCTCTGAAGTACTATAGTCCGGGGCTGGGGCGATACACCCCCCCCCCCTTACACTCTTATGCCCCTTGCCCCCTCTTTCGACGCCACTTGTGGGGAGGGGGTGAATCGCCCCCTCCCCGTCCTTCTGTTTCGACGACCCTGCTTAGAGCAGGGGTGGATCCAGAACTCCGTTTTGGGGGGGGGGCGGAACATTTTTAAGGATACTATTCTCCCATTCTTTCTTGTGCAGGGGGGGTCCACCCATGTTAAATTGCCCTCCGAGAAGGGAGAGGGAGGGGGGTCAACTTTGTTTGGGGGGGGGGCGTGCCCCCGTCGCCCCCCCCCCTCCCCTTGGATCCGCCACTGGCTTAGAGGCGTTTCAACTGAGCGATGACGAGGAACAGCACAGCGTGCAATTTTCGAAATAATGGCTCTAGAGATTTTGGAATTAAAACGGTTCGCGTTCCATGTACTCACGAGTGGCCATGACAGACTTTCAAGCGAGAGGCTCGTGCCAGGGCTCGTTGTGTGCAGGCGCGTTCAGTGACGTCAATTTATAGTTCATAACTTTCACGTCAGGGTCAGGATTACCAGTTGTGAATGACAAAGTTGATGGTGCGTGTTCGAGTCGACGGTGGAAAGTTTGGTTGTGTACGATGAAAGTTTGGTGTCCTCGCGTTCTCGAAACATCACCGTCAATATTAACAAACAGACATCACTCTTATATCCGTTGATGAACGCAGAATTAATCCCAGTTTGGCTAATCTTTGAAAGTCTACCATAAAATGATTTTATCCCGCTGAATGGGGACAACTGCCCGGGAGCGAAATCCGTTCAAAAGTAGACAATGCTATTCGGCTGGTTGTGACCTAGCCACGTCGGGCTACACTCTGATCCCGAGATAAATAGAAGGAACGACAGGGACGCTTTTAAGTAAATTCAGCTTTATCGGCGGAAATAAGAACGATATCAGACTATCAGCTTCGACGGTGTTGATTTTAGAATGTAATTACCCAAGCCTCCGCTGTGCTTTTTAGAGACCATCAAGGTCGCATCGGATAATCTTTATCGTGATATTGTACGTATGAACCACGGTCGTCTCCGCGTGCTTTCTCGTGCTGCTCTAGCTCGGCACCTAGGGATTGGTAGGGATTTTTCGCCGCTTCAATGAAAAACGTCACGAAGATAGACGGATCTGCGGGTTTGTTAGAAAAGACAACTTTGCGGCAATCTTTCGGCTCCTCCCCCACTATGTCATAACACGAAGAATCTTTGAGTCCACGAGTTTAGCGACCGCGGGACTCATTAGCTTATATTATTTTAAAGACTGCAAGAACAAAACCTCAGGAATATGGTTTTTGCAAAATAAAATGTGAACATTTTTATATAAAGTTGATGTTCTATTTTATAAATTACTTCACCTGATCTGTGCAGTCTAAATCTGTTGTATTGAGAGGCAGAATTGTTTTGTTCTATACGGTTAAATGTTGTCATTTATTGTTTGGTTCCGATAAAAAGAGAAAGTTCCCGTTTTTTTCGGTGGGCGTGATATTTTGCATGTGAACTGTTGGGTTCTGATAATAAGGTAACAAAAATATTTGTTGTATTTTATGTGTATTTCCAAAGTGAGTAAACTTGTCTCTGATGTATTGTTGTTGTTTTGTTTATTTTTTAACGCAAATGGCTGCGTTCTATAGATAAATATTCGCGGCTGCCGGGCCACGTCAGTGCAAGCCTCTTAGCTCTTTGACAGACCCAATTTTTTGTACTGTAAAAAATCAGTGAAATAAATTTTATTATAAAAAATAAAAAACAAAACAAATTGCGGCGTATGCTAGTGTACGTAGACTTATGCGGTTACCAAGCGAGAGATGGCGGCACCTAAAAATCGGCGGGGGCCAGTGGTTTGGACACGAGCGCGGAGCCAGCGAGATATAAAAATTAGCCCTTAGAATCGCCATGCTGATGCATGATGCCTGTTGCTTGCTACAGCTTTGTCAAGCGTGCAATTGCACGTAGTTGCCAACACGAGCAGAGACATGGCGGCAACCAAACGTCGTGCCTGCAATCGCCCAGAACATGTTATTTACGCCGAAGGTGTTGCTAAGTGGTAACCGCTTCACTTCGCACGTAGTGGACACGGATTCGATTACCGCAGGCGATGGGGCGATCGTTTAGAAGGATTTGGCAACCCCGAGGAAACGGCTGGCACGCCCTACTTCGCCGACTAAAACTTCAACACAACAAATACAACCACCTCGTCAAAAGCTGCAACATCAACAACCAGGATCGTTACCAGTGGTGCGAACAGCTATCGCTGTAAAATGAAACAACAGCCTTCGGAAATCCAAATAGTCAAATGTCTATTTTTGTATCAAGCGCTTTTTTTTTCACTCCCTCACGGTACGTGAAGGCGACGCAGATGCCCAGCGACTCGGCCGTGACGTGTCGCAGATATCAGTGTGACTCTACTCGTGGATTAACACAGGACTGATTTTTTTTTTTCGCTTACAGGAGTTTCTAAATGTCCTCCTCCCGATTTTTACTTACTCGCGCAAGTATAGTGTTAAAAAATGAAAGACGTTTATACCTCTGTGATGCCGGATTAGAGAGCGCAGCCCCTGAGGAGGAGTGAGGCAGGTGCGGCGGTGCGTCCTTTCTCCTCAGTGCCTCCTCCCATTTAGCGGGGAAAATTTCGCCGTTAAATTTCCGCTAAATGTGCCAGGAAATTAACCAACATCTCCCACTAAATTAGCTGGAAATCCCGAAAATTTCCGTGCTAAAATGTAGCTGAGGTCACGTGACGTCAATATCCCCGCCAGAAGGGAAACTTTGTCTTTCGTGACGTCACATCGACATCCCGTGACGTCATTATGGGAGAGGTCCCATAATGTAACGTCCCATATTGATGTTTGCCATAATGCGACGAGGGACTGACGCCATCGGCGACGCCGCTCAACCCGGAAACGAGCGGTGAGCTGCGCTCTAAAAAGAGCGCGTCCTGTAAATCCCCGCGATTTGCTCGGGCGGCTTAGCCGGTTGCGAAATAATATCTAGGATTAATGCATATCTAAATACTATTGCATACTAAGAAACTCCTTCTGCGAAAAGCGACAGGCTTTATGGGTTTACTCAGGCATTCCGACTGCTGTCAATCACCCGTTCTTCAATGACTAGCGGAGTTACGAATGTTCTTGTTTTGGTTAATTTTACTTTAAATAAATTCTGTTCTAAAGAAAATGAAAAAAGTAATATCCGCCCCTAATTTCACGGAGAAAATAATTTCCTTCGAATCACAAACGCCAAATTCTACTAAACGTGAGGTTCTCTAAACTAGAGAGATTTCCTTGAAAATTAACATTATAAATTATGACTTTTCAGATTTAGTTTATATCAGTAATTAAGTGCAAGATTATCAGCAAAAAAAAAACACAAAAAGCATTGCCCAGGGAGATATTTTTTTTATGGGGATGAGATTAATATCGTGGTGCAAATACTCTCTGGGAGATGTTATGGTGCAACAAACTGTAGATGTCATGTGGACCTGGAAAAGCCAATTAACATACGGCCAAAATAATTAAACTAGTAATGAACCAGTTACGTCTGCAGAAGCACACACATACCAACTTAGTTATCTAGCACATTATTATGTGCCCAACCTAATTAAATACGTTTAGTAACCAATATATGTTCATATAATATTGAACGTTCGCATACACTAAATATGCTCATATGTTGTTATAATCTACAACGATCACGGGAAGGTTGCACGCGACCTAACTGAGAATCCGACTCACAAAATGCACTTCTCCTATGGGTCCAACAATGTGCGTGCGTGCCTGCTGAGTATGCGGTCAAAAGCGTTAAGCAAAGTATTGAGTGTTCACCCATCGGTATAACAATAAATATTAAAATTTCAGCAAGCGTAAATCAAGCAAAAAGTTTCAATCATAAATACTAGCAAAGATTTCATATGAAAAACAATGATTCAAGTATATGTTCAGGGAGGGGAATTTTACGGAGAGGAGGAGAGGACGTCATAATTAGATGTAACGCGCATGACGGCAATCGCACGATAATGATGGGCGGAGACGGCGAAAATGTCGTTCTAGTTGTCGAGTTATTTTCGACACAAGGAGGGCTACATGAGAGTGCTGACTACTTACGAAATTTGTAAAGGTAAGCTTTTTTTTTGTTCCCGAGTGACATATTGATGGTTCCTTGGCTTCAGCAATAAGACGCTAAACAGCGCGGGTTGAAAGGGGATTACGCGCACAGGTCGGGCGATGATATAATTCAGGCGTCTTTTTAATGAAAGCATGAACTATCCAATGGAGCGGAGCCGCAGCATCTTTAACCGCCAAAACACAAAATAAATGTCCATTCTCCTATTGGCTGAGCAAAACCGCCCCTAGATAGTCATTTAAGGCCACTCCACGAGAGCGCACCAGCCCCTGCTCGTATCGGGCGTTGAGGGAAAAAAAAAAAAAAGGGGGGGGGGGGGGGGCGCGTGCTGCTTCTACGAGAGCGCGCGCCCGTCGGCGCACGTCACGCGCGTTGCCGGAGGGAGGTGGGGGCTGTGGTCGCTTCTGTAGGGCCTTCGGCGCCGAGAAATGGCGGCGGCCTGAGTGCAACGGTGTCGTCGGCGGCCGCAACCCCGGCAGTAGCGAAACGTGGTCGTCCACACCAGTACACCGCAGACGAGAAGGGGAGCGAAGAACGACATTCATACTTTCGCATTCACGCTCAGCGGCAAGTATTCAAATGTGCTTCATTCTTTTTTTTTTTTTTGCCTTGTGAGAGGCCGTTTATAACAACTACAGTCGCGGCGAAGGACCTTCCGGAGTTATGCAAATTTCTGGTGTACCGCAAACATCGCGTTCATTGTGGGCAACCCTTTAGAGTTTGGTGTAGTGCTAGCAGCGCTCGTCAGTCGCCTTAGAAACCATTGAGCAGGCGGTTGTAACCAAATGCTGCGCTGATGGAAGCCAAACACTAAAAATCTGTTAGTGCAGCACATTCCCGCGCATTATTAACTCTAGCGCGTGAGCAGGTAACGAAAAAATTACAGGATGGCACTTAAGACGTTTACGTAAAGGCAAAGCATTACAGTCCCGTGGTGGAAATGCTGAATAATGTTTTTTCAGTCATTAAAATTTAGACCACGTATCGGGACAACGTCGAGGGCGACGTTAAGCACG
>JAZHYW010049693.1:0-12176 GCA_037355805.1 Ixodes ricinus | reverse complement strand
TACGTATTGCTAGATCTGCCTGGTCCTGGTATCGAACTAGGGACCTCTCCATTTCCAGTGAAGCGCTAACTGATCTAAATAGGAGTTAGGTAGGAGTAGAGCAAACAGGTTTTAACAGGTGCCACCATTCCAACACCAAAAAGGGTGAACAGCCCGCATTTTGAGTGTATGCGATGATAATGCAAATAATGCAAAGGTGCAAGCGAGCTGGACAAGAACAACGATAACATTCCCTGGAGAAGGAGAACAAGGAGGACAAAGGACGTGTCTGTCCTTTGTCCCCTTCTTCCCCTTCCACAGAGATTATTATCGTTGTGTTTTGTTATCGTATTGGCGGCGATCTATTGTCTCGTGTATTATTGGAGATAAGGGATTTTGGTGTTTTTTTTTATTCAAGCCTGCGTTTTGACGTTCCTGTGAGAAAAATGTAGTTAGTGCATCGTTATGAACTACGGGAGTTGTGTGTCACTTGATAAGAAAATTCGCAATCCTTTAGTACTTTCTATTAGGCTTTACTGTTCACTGAGCCGTTAGCAGCTAGAATATTTATCGGTGGTGTGGGATAGTGCCTATAAAAAAGTAATTAGCTAAGGATTGATAGTGTTGAAAATGTAAAAAAAAAAATCATTTCAATCTTTAAGGCACCAACTTCCTTGATCGCGCGATGAGCAGTTTTGCAATTGGTCGTTAGACTCTATGCAGGTGGCCAGACTACTTGGTCTACATCGACGACAAAAGAAGAGGATTCGTTTATGGCCCTGCATCGATTCATTGATTCTCCGGGTCTGTTATCCTGAATTATGCGTAGGGTGGGTCCGGACATTTCATCGAACGCCGTTTCATCGAATGCCGTTTCATCGAAGTCGCGTTTCATCGAACACCGTTTCATCGAACGCCGTTTCATCGAACGCCGTTTTCACCGAAGCCGTTTCATCGAACGCCTTTTCATCGAACAACGTTACAGCCTGTAATATTTTGGAGTTTATTTGAATTTTTATACACAACTTCATCTAATTCTTTGTTTCTTTTTTTTTTTTTGTCTTTTTTTGTTTCTGTTTTTATATCAGAGGGTGCAGTGACGAGATAAGTTCCATCATGAACATATCCTGCTTCGAGAAGAAAGCCTCCATGAAACAATGACCCCCTCTCCACGTCACATGAAACAATTAAAAATGAAAAAAAAAAACAGAAAGTTTGCACGAACTTACTTTTTAAAAGTGTTTTAAGTGTCTGTCCTTTATCTGCAGTGTCGTGGTTTCAGTCATGTACATGAGTAAAGCTTTTCAGTAAGTCGAATACTCAATTATTTTTATTCTTTTTTATGCCAATTGTTTTTTATTTTGAGTAATTTGACACCACCTTCAAAACAATTTCACAAGTGACTACATGAGTCTTAACAAATGCAAAGTGAAATATATATAAAGCACTGTTATGCCCCAAAAACTCGGTACTGAGAAAATTCGATGAAACGGCCCCTAGCGATTCGATGAAACGGCGTTCGATGAAACGGCGTTCTATGAAATGTCCGTTCATTCGATGAAACGGCGTTCGATGAAACGGCGTTCGATGAAATGTCCGGCCACCCGCGTTAGGGTTACTTGAGTGGCTAAAAGGCTCTAACTCACGCTTTTATGTATCTAGATATTAATGTAAAATAAGCACAATAGCTAGGTTAGTGGAAAGCAACAACGGTTACACAGAGAAGCTTAACATTTTTTTTAATCCCGAGTCTCTAAGAATTTTCGCAACTCCCTAGAAAAATCGTCCAAGTTAAGCCCGGCCTGAAAAGTTTTCCTCTCAAGCGGAGAATGCCTTGTACTGTCTTAGAGCTCTGCATGTAAAGTCGCCTTTATCTTAGTGGCTCCCACCGCCGACGTGCCATTGTCCCATTTCAACTCCGATGAAGTGCCAACGTGCATAATTTTTTCTGCTTGGATTTTTGTGTAACGAAACGTTTTTGCTTACTCTAATCTAGTTGGGATGTTTTTAGCGTTTTGCTGGTTTTTTTAATCCGTGTAACACAATTCTTGCATGTTCCTGTTTTTCGATTGTTCGAAGGTTTCTGGTGTGCCAGAATCAAGACCACATGTTTGTTACTGGGCAACCTATAAAGATTTATTTATTTATTTATTTATTATTATTATTATTAATGTTATTATTATTATTTTTATTACTCGTTGATTTACTCTTGAAGCTCAGGTAGCCGACATCTTACTATCACTTTTTGAACTACTCCTGAAATTATTACGAATGGCATGAGGGCTACATGGTTACTAATATTCGCAAAAAAACCTTGTCAGTGTACACTTTCGTTTTTCTTCTGCCTGCGTGATTTACTCTCCAGAATATATACATTCAACTTCACGGCGCACCAACGTGTCAAATTCATGTAAATATTTACCTTCCAATTTTGTGTGTCACTGATTCGGATGTTTGTGTATTTTGTCTAGTTATAATTTTCATGTTTTATCTTGTAATGTGTGTGTGCTCCTTGTTTTTAAATGGTTCAATGTTCGGTGTGCCAGCACAAAGGACGAATGGTTGTTCATGAACACCCAATAAAATTTATTGATTGACTGATTATTATTATTATTACTAATAATAATTATTATTATTATTATTATTCGAATTCACTAAAATCATTCAGGTTTCCGCTGAAGACAAATTACAGGTCTAAATTTTCCTTATGGGCTCTCTTCTGAGTTAAGAACACTCTTTAAGAATAAATATTTTTGCATCCATAGCTGAAAAAAGTGGCCTCCCAAATCGGGAAATTGAATTCAAACGCTGCCGGAAAAAATGCAAGCTTATTTTAAATCGCGATCTTCAGGCATCGGGAAACCGCTGAGGCGGATTTGACCCGCAATCCTAAGGAATTTTGGCGGTACGTGGATTAGCGTTCCGCGAAAGCGAACAGACCAAAGCCTTTACTCTAGTCTAGATAAATGTTCCGAAGAAAATTGCGTCTGAGATTTTTGCTTATCATCTCCAAGTCGGAATACAGCAAGAGCGAAAATGGCCTCGTGCAATGCTGATCCCCGCACGTGTTTTGGCTACGAACTCTTTTGGATACCGACGGTTTCACAGATGGGTTACCCGAGGCATCTGAGTCCCAGGGCCATGTCGCACTCTCCGTCCGCGCTGCAGGCCGAGACCGAAGGCGAGCCGGGGGTCCAGGACCGACACCCTGGGTTTCTCCGGGAACACCGTCGACTCTCTGCCGTTCGCCCAGCTTAACGTCGTCGTGGAAGCGGACGTCGAGGTTGATGACAATGGCCGGGAAATGGCTGCTTGGAGACAGACGTTACAGAGTTTACGTATTTTACTTTCACGCTATTCCTTCTCTAACGGGTTACTTCCCGCCTCTATCCCCATGTTGCTCCAGTAGGATCACTCGACAGGTACGCTCAGAGTGTCGTCACACTCTTCTCTATAGATCGCCTATAGATCTGCTGTGTGTTTGTCTATGGGAAGTATTCACTGGTGGTCATAGACTGCTGAGAGCGTGCAGACGATGAGCTTCCAGAGTTCATTCGCAACGTCATCGCACACCATCAGTATTGCCGGTCTTAGCAGCCTAATAATGTGAGCTCATTCCGAGCATGCGCACTGAACAGGGCACTCACATATGGCGGCCACTGAATACCGCCTACACATGTTCTGCGCTGATGTCACATCGGCGGCCATTCGGATGGCCTTGCTGCTAAGCGCGTGTCCACTAAAGCATGGATTCATTGCGGCATTGATTTCTTTAGCAAAAACAAGTAAGCGTTTAGCACGATGTGATAACGTCAAATACAAGCCATGTATACATTGTGCATCTACACAAAGCATCCGAAAGGAACGTTTCATGGCCCCATTAGCTCCTGTATTGCGTCAAAAGAATAAACACGTTGAATCCAATGATTAGGTCAGTCAGCCGTAGATTAAAATCGTGCTCTATTTTTTATTTGCCTTCTTTCTAGTGAGTCTACAGCAGCCAGTGAAAAAGGTTCTGGAGAAGATCGGACCTTTGTGATAGCTTCTTCTGTCCGAGATATCGGGGACATTTGGAATGTCATCGTCCGATATTGTGACGTCACCGAGCCAAGCTCTTTTACCCTTCCTGTAGTCACCCATCGGGAATGGTCTGCAACAAAGAACAGACGTCTTCTCATATGGTAGCTCTTACTTTTGCAGCGTTTCACTATGACGTATTGCACATACAATTGTATGTACTAGCCTGGATTGTACACATTTTGCGTGCGTGTGTGCGTGCGCGTGTGCCCGTGTGTGTGTGTGTGTGTCGTACGCCGGCATCACTTCAAACAGAGCAATTCTAAGAGGACCGAGGTCCGAGACTTGAACGTGGAGAGCAAGTCGTCTGCTTCTTCCGCAGGGGTTGCGGTGACGTCAGAAGGACGCCGAGCTCTGATTGGCTGTTTTGAAAGAAATGGTGGGTAGACCTCAAGGCTAGATGCCTTGATATCTACCCACTACTTTTATTTCTCAATCAGCCAATAAGAGTTCGGCGTTCTCACATCATCGCAACCCCTCTGCAAGAAGCAGACGAACTTACGCTCCGCATAGACCCTCTTCAGAAGCTCATGCCATCTAGTGGCTGCTGCGCCAATTATTCGGGACCGCCATTGTTTGGTCACGTGCCCTGGGCGTGTATTGGACACGAAGGCAGCGTCAGCGTTCGGCGCCAACTCGGATCCAATCAGACGCTTTGTGCCCAAGGAATGGTGACCGCCAATGTTGCTTGAGAGGATCTATTAGCCCCAAACACAGAGGGATTTCATAAAAGCAATAACGCAGGTAAGCTCGTCAAGGTTGGTGGTGTGAACTTTTAGCCTGAAAAAAATTAAATAACATGATGAAAAAAAAAAAAGTCCCGAAGCACAGAGGCGAGTAAGTACAGCTTATAAGCCTGTCAGACGGTGAACTCAAATGCCGTTTAGGCCAAAGTCCTTCGAGATTTTCAAAGGTCATTCAAGCTTTCGGGTGTCAGACGTGTCGAAGAACATCTGGAATGGAATTTAGGAGATGTTTATCGCGATTGTAGTTTTCGATTTTTTGGAGACAACGGTGACCCATTTAGCAAAATAAATGGCTCGATAAAACAAAATTGCTGATGTATTGCCATTTATTTTTGTAAATAACATTATGGGTTGTGTTTATATGGACTTGTTTAACAATTACACGTGCTGTTTCTGGTAGCGAAGCAACTTTGCTTGGTACGGGCTGGTACGAGCCGCTCTAAATTCAACGACGATGTTCCCGGTCGAATGCTCTCCATTGTTCCTCGACTTGTGAGTTTGTTCTCTGTCCGGTTCCTCGTCTGCTCGTTCCGCTCTGCTTACCATACCGATTCCGGTAGCGTCGACAATGGATCCTTCGGAACTGCCAGCTACTCAGGTTGCTGTTGTTTTTTGTATGCACGCGCAGGAGCAAAGCTCCTTGGTTGCCATCCGAGCTGCCGTGTCATCGGCCAAAAGTGAAGCCAATCGCTTGGAGGGCCAGATGCTGGCCTTCCAAGCGAAATACAAAAGAAAACTGCAAAATTAAAGTTAAGTTATAAAACGAAAGCACACGTGAGAGAGAACGGAGAACACACAAACAAAATCAAGAGCGAAGGGATAAGAACGGGGAGCACAGAGATGAGCGGTGACGAGTACGAACAGGAAGGAACAAAGGAGGACGTGATTGCTGTGCCCGCGAGTATATATATATGTATATAAAATGACGCTAAAGTCGCTCTAAAGTAAGCTGAGAGCTTCATAAATTGTTTTGAAATTTATTCTAACTGATGAATTCCTAAATAAGAGTAACTATTATTATTTTCGTAGTCATCCGTGATCGCAGTCGACGAGAGTAGGCAGTTGAGGAGTTAACGGAGTTGTTGTAGCTCCGTTGATCGCAAATGTCAATAAACGGTCAAAGCAATAAACGAAACTCGAGCTACTTTCAATCTACCTAAGTCAAAAGCACTGTACGTAATGTAGCAGCAGTCAAAGACTACCAAACCGCAACCTGTCCTTCGATTTAAAACGCGTTTCATTCCTTTTTTGGGGGAAGTGCTCGTGTGACCGGGAGGGAGGCGGGGGAATTGGGGGGAGGGGGGGAGGTGGAGGGAGCAGCGAGCCGCACCTTAACACGCGAAGAGCCGCGTGCGGTTCGTGGGCTCATGACCAGCCCTGATTTAGAGCCTTGAAACACTCCCAATGTCCACAAGACCAAAAGGAACAACGCCACGCTGCCCAGACTGCTGCGAAACTGCCCAACCTTCGAAACGACAGAAATTTCATCCAAAAAGTTTCGGAATCTTCCCGAAACACTCCGAAACTGAACCTCCGGAGTCTGAAGCCGAACCACCGTAACCCCTCTGGAAGAAGCAGGCAAACTTGCACTACGCAATCTTTCTCTTAGCGTAGCAGCCTTTTCTACATTCTGTTTACATCCTTAAGGTGCAACCCCACCGTGCATGACGTTTTGGTGTTTTTTTGACGGCTTATAACTTTCTTTCTATGTATCTTACAATTATAAAGTAAATGTCAAAATAAAGAGCTGCTTTTCAACAATACTTTAATGTCTCGATATTACGGTTATTTTTAGTTGTTAGTTAATTATTCAGCTTTTAATAGACCACAGTCTCTAATATTGAAAAAATTATTTCTCGAGTTGTAACGTCCCATCGTCCACGATATTTTACGTGAGCGTTCGGTTGGATGTAATAAATTAAAAAAGTAAGCAACAAACTGTACAGATAATGTATATTTTAAAATAAAAAATAAAGTTTAAAATGGTACTATTTTATGCCGCTATAAAAACTGAATCACGTCAGCTAATCAAAAAAACGAGACATTAAATTATGAAGCATCCTTCGATATTACATTTTACAGAACTTCCATATTGATATATTACACGTTAAGAATGTTATAAGACCTCAAACTTTTCCCATTCAGTTACGGCGAGTTGTAGTTTCTTAATATAAAATACAGATGGCGACACGTGTTCAAGAACAGCTTGATGTGCATTTTCCGTCGTGTGCCGCTTGGAACGCCACGTGAAAGACAGAAAAAGCGCCAGATGTCAGGGTGTCAGATGCCTGGATGCCCGCAGTGAGCGAGCCAGAGATGTCAGAACAACAAGCGCGAGGCTGCGGGTGCACAACAGCTACCTTTGCGCGCGTTCTACTGTGCGTCGGTATACATACCCGACGCGATCCAAATGAAATGGGCACCATGAAATGCATTCTGCCATTTCAGATTCCGCCACGTATGCGAAAACATTTTAATGTTTCTATCACTTGCAAAAATCATTTTCGCAATCAAACTATGCTTGTCGGAATGGTTTGACTATATTTTGTTTCAAAAACCGCCTCGGTGGCTCTTAAGTGGCAATACATATTAAAACAAAGCACAAAGCATTAAATCGTCTCAGTGTCTCTGAGCCAACGCGCTGGCCTATGAGTCCATATCTGTCGGGTTTAAATATCGGCCGAGGTGCCCGCAATCCGACGGAGGCCAATCTGAGATTTCGGTTGCACGTCAAATGATCTCCAGTTAGTCAAAATAAACCCGCTATTCTTTTTTTATTTTTATTGGGGCGTGTTAAGTGATTTTTGTTTGTTTGACTTGTGAAACCCTAAGATCTAAATATTTGCTTTGCTTTACCTTAGTTCGGAGCGCAGCCAACGCTACGGGCTGATGAAGCCTCTGAAGCAGCGCCAAGAGCGCGAGGTTAAGCTGTTCGTTCTCTTTCTGTGCCTATGCGGTCGGGCTAAACTAGAGGCACTAAATAAGCTACGCTTCATACACATCTTGGTGTTTAAAATGATGGTTGTCAGGTATCTGAAGCTTTATCTGAAATCACAGGAAACGCTTTTCCGTCCTCCACAAATGATTAAACAGTTCGCGACAAAGCAAAGCAATATTACGTGAGCTTCCTGACACCGCACTTTTGAATCACGACGATCGGCAGTTGCATTTGATTTGTTACTAACCACCAAGATGGCGGCGCCCACAACAATATCTGGGGGAAAAGTGCCGATACTCTAAGCGTAGCTCATTTAGCTCACAGGCTAAACCAAGTGCGGTGGGGGATCGTTGGCCGAGTGTGTGGTGGCACCGCAGATCAGAGCACGTGGAGAAATGCTCGAGCGCAAGCTCCGTTCAAAGCACGGAGCTCACGCTGCAGAACCTGTAGGGACTAAATCCCCTCGATGTGTTTGCGTTGGTCTTTCAAGTAACCTCAAATGTGCCAGTGCACGAGGCCCGTCTCTCGAGCGGCCCTTGGAGGCAAATGGCGGCCCAGCACTAAAATGACTGGTCCTTGAAAGCGAATGGCGGCGGAGCACCCGCTCGTGGCACGTGTCTTGCGCGTTTCCACAACAATGGTTGGCGGTACTTGTAAAAAACGCCTTTATCAAGGGGCTTTAGCAGGGACCCTGGGTTCAGTCGCCCATCTGCATCCTACCGTCGTGCGATCGTGTACCACATATACTGCGTAATGCACGTTAAAGATCCCGAGCTAACAGTTGTACTGCACTTTTTGTAATCGTCAACGGGTAACAATGTCGCCCTACGAAACTGCTGCTCTCTAAAAAACTAACGACTAATTTTGAATGCGCCGTTACATTGCATTTTTAATGTGTGTTCGCGTGTTCGCGTTCTTTTTCTTTTTTTTTGTCTACATCTTTGATTATGCGGCTCTCACATGTGATGAAACAGACTATAGATGTCGGACTTCTGGAAAAATATTACATAACTAAGAAAATGGCACGTGAACGCAAAAGACAAAATCGCACATAATAAAAATAATTGAAATACTAGAATTGATTATAATTGTGTTTTCAAAGTTTTGAGCGCACCAAAAGCTATAAAAGCGAGCTCGATGCTTTGGATGGTGCGCTTGTTCACTGGAAGTGTAGTTCAGGGCAGTATGCTCGCACTTGTATGTTCCGCTTCGCTCGCACGATAAAACCAAATACATTACTGGTAATGTACTTATACTTCGTGTCACCCCATGATGGACTAAAGGTAAAAGCTACGGGTCACCAGATCCAATCACAAGCCACTTAGAAATTGCGTGGTATTTCGCTTCGATGCACGTGTCGGTGCCTCTGTCTATAGATCACTAATGTGTATGGGTGGACAGTGGTTCGAATTGAACAGCACTGAGTGACTCATCAATTTTACATCGCAAAGAAAGCCACGACATACAGACTCTTTGCAGTGTCGAAGCTATAGAAATGATGCAGCGCTTTTTGGTTCGGAGCATTATTCGTCCACCCCTATTCAATGTTAAGCATGTCATAGTTTAGCGTGTAACGTGATTGGACCTGGCGGCCCGTGGCTTTGGCCTTTAGTCCATCGTAGGATGAGACAAAGTATAGTGAAACAAAGCTTACCTTCTGTATATGTGCAATGCCCTCAGTTTTCGCGTGATTACACGCTTGTTTATCATTATTGTTTTCGTTTCCCACTGCGATTCATTTCGTGCTCTTTTGTGTGTTACATGCATTAGAGACCAAGGTAACCCAGGAGAATTCTATTTCGCGGATTGTAAAAAAACCTATGCAACTTGCCACGTGTGCCACAATCAATACAAAATATTCTAAGTTTCACATGTGACCGCTTGCCTCAGTAAACATTGTTATTTGTCAAGAACAATTGCGATTATGAAATCACGTGGGAAAATCTCGTTCTAAGTACGCGACCGTTGGCAGGCAGTGAATACTCATAGTCGGCGCCGAGATGATTGACAGGTGAAGTTTTTCTATCAACCCAGAGTTAGAATGTTTCCTTCTTTTTGTTGTAAGCAAACAGGAGACAGCTTACACCAAATCTGAGGGCAATAGAGTACTATGAGCATTCAAAAATAACGGCCTGAGCAGTATATATGTGTACAAGCTTTAGCTTTTGATGCACCCTTAACTTTCGATACGCTCAACGCTAGTGTAAAATGTTTCATTCTTCATCAGCGTACCATGTGCGTGCTTACACTATATTTTATACAACGTCAAACTCTATCCGTTTGCATCTTTTTTTATTTATGCACACCACTACTTGCGCGCATAAATCACCAAATTAAAACTGGTACAGGATGTCACAAAAAAAATTTACAGGGTTCTTTTTTTACCGCAAAAATAAACTACGCATCGCCTAACGCTCACTCTCCGCCCAAAGGTAGCGCTAGGTCACAACCATATGCCAAAGTTTCATCCCGAACGGACACCTTATTCAAAAGTTATAAGTGGTTTCCTGAAAATTTCAATGGGAAAATGGAGCCCATTTTTGCCCGTTTCCGGTTTCTGGTGGGTTTCATGTATTCGAAAACCCCGTCGGCCGCCATTTTCCCATTGAACTGAAATATGTGTAATTGGCCTCTGAAATCTCCGATAACGGCGCACAGGAAATTTTATATTTTTCAACGCGTCGGTGGTTTTGTTGTGCATGTGCCTCGCCGTTTGGCTCAGGACGATTTTCGCCTTTTGTTCTGCCCACATTTGCTGGAGATGTGAGCTCGGAGCGTAGGCAACTGGCTCCCTTGCACGAGAACTGGTGCAGCCGTGCGCGTTCCAAAGAAAGCTCGTGCAGAGAAAAAAGTGCAAGGGACCAGGGATGTCTAATTCAGAATATAGAAAAATACCCCACTGTATCGAAGCACCACCACAAACGATTTCTCGCATTGATGTACAGGAAGGCGATCCCACCTCCATCTGTGTGTTCAGAATCACACTAACCAAGGGTGGGGTTGCACCTTAAAAATAAAGAGTGTTTTTGTGCAACAGCTCCCCTTCCTTACAATGAAAAGAATGTGTTACTTGAAATAAAGATACTGAAAGGTGTAGCCATGGGTGTAAATCTCTGGAACACATTTTTGACAACTTAGAGTCTTAAATTCTTTAGTCTGTATGCACCCTGATTTGTGGGGTCTGTTGGGTGCCATTTGTATCCCAAGAAACATCTACTTTTGATTGAAACTTTTCATTAAGATAACGACACGTCCTCAAACAATGGCATCCAGCTTATCCCAACCGTTAACGCTATATAGCTGATAATTCGGAAATTTCTAGTTTGTTTTTCGACGGAATCCGCGAAAGAAAAGCTTACCGGAGAAGGGCTCGCCGGAGAAAAGCTCACTCACTTTTGTGCGGGTCCGGAGACAATCTCACCAGTTTTTTACAGACTCAGAGAAAAGCTGTCCGTGAGTTCAATTTCCATTTAAGGTGGTCATTATAAACTGAATGTCTATATGTTGAAGCTGAAAAACTTGTTCCCATAATCTAAGATTGGGTTGAACATTTTAAAGCAGTAGTGGAACAAACGCTACAGGCACGTCAAACAGGCTATCAACATTTCAGCGAACGGCGCTGTAGTTCGGCTGCCGGTAAGGGGAGCGCTTGGCCGCAGAGCCCGCACGGGCAAACTCCGGAGAGGCTGCACGGCCGAGCCTTGCGTGGCGCGGCCACTTCACGAGAGCGCGCGCACGGCTGTCGGCCGCATCCCCGGCAGTAGCGAAAGGTGGCCGTCCACGCCAGTACGCCGCAGGCGAACTAAGGGAGCGGAAGAACGACATTCATGCTTTTGCATTCACAACTCTAAAAAATGCCTAGATGTCCTCGGAATGTTTCTTTTTTCGGCGGGAGATTTTTTGGACGGGGTTTGAGCCGTTTGAGCGTGGACATCGGCTTGTGGCCGGCGTTGATTCCTTCTTTGGCTAGCACGTGTGCCAGCGCCTCGCTTGTACTTATGCAGGGTACGCAGATGCGCGAGGTTGAGCGGGGCAGTACAAGAGTGCCTTCATGTGCGCTTCGCATAGAGTGATGCCAACTGCCTGTTTCCCTTTCCCACACCCTCTTCCACCGCCATTTTGTTCCTCTCATTGTTTCCCCGTGCGCCGGAAAGTGGCCTTTGTGTCCATCGGTCCTCCCATCCGAGGGGGAGAATGCTAATCCTCCCTCCGTGGGTTCCACAACGCTGCTCCGAACTTGTGAGATAAGGTGCTTGTTTCCGGGAGGGTTATAAGCCCCACGGATTATCGCCGAGAACCAAAATGGCTGCTGGTTTGTCGGCGAGTGGTATTACAAAGGGTGGCATCACCCCAGCAAAGCGCACATGAAGGCTCCCTAGGCCGTACCTGCTTGTGGTAGATACACCATCCAACATGCTGAGTGAGCGTATTTTAGT
>JAZHYW010049692.1:0-48617 GCA_037355805.1 Ixodes ricinus | reverse complement strand
AGCTTGCCGAACCCTTGACGGTTCCGACGGGGCCTGGTGCAAGCTCTTGTTTTAGATTATATTAAGGCCGCTTCTGCTCCTCTCGGCGCCGAGGAACATGGCGGCGCCTGAGGCTATCTATATAGTCGGTGGCTACAACATTGGCAGTAGCGAAACGTTGCCGTCCACGCCAACACACTGCAGACGAACTCAGCACGCGGGAAGAACGACATTCATGCTTTTGCATTCACAACTCATAAATAGAGCCCTGCATATCCGCGGATTATCCGCGGATATCCGCAGATATCCGCAGTAAACTGGCGGATGCGGATAAAACATAGATGGATTTTGGCGGATTGCGGATCGGATGCGGATGGGATGCGGATGTCAGGGGCTGCGGATGCGGATATCCGCGGATCCGGATCTAAATTTTTGCCCGGTGGCATTCAGTCCGTCGGCTGACGTTTCATCTACAGATCGTTTCGTCGACATGCGACGTTTGATCTAAAGGCTTCGCATGTTCGTTTCATCAAAAAAACCGAAGACGTTTCGTCGCACACAGTCCTGCTATTTCCGTAACAAACTTTTTGCGTCTCGTCTGGATTACAGGAGGGAGGGGGACATGGTTTGGTTAAGCACACCTTAGTGAATCGCGCGCTAGCTTTTAGAGGCTTAGTGAAGAAATACGTTGTCGACAAAACGTCGCAGGGCATGTGCCCACAAAACGTACAGCGTCGACGAACCGTGTGTCCATGAAATGTATGTCCGTGAAAACTTGACCACGAAACGTATTTCCACAAAACGCGTTTCGAAGAAACAATAGTGATCCTAAGAAAGATCTGATTCTTACTGAAGATCGCTTCAGTTAGTGCATTTCATCTCGTCAAAAATGCTACCTATAGAAAAAGTAAAAGTAAAAAATGCAGGGCATCAGTCGTGCCGAGAAAGCTAGTTCTTTGGCAGGGAAAGGGCGGAAAACTTTCTCGGGCAAAGAAAACTGTTGTGTACTCGGACACCCGCTACGCGCTCCGCGCGTGAGACTGACGAGCTGAGAAGCGCATGTCTCGCGCCGGGGCTCGTGACCAGATTCGGACTGACGTCGGCGATCAAAAAGCGCCGCTCCTCCAGAATAAACCTTCGCGTTTCCACCATCCTTGTGCTTTGCTTCAGTGGCGACGAGGATGGGATTCTTCCGCGACGGAACATCACGCTAAGGTGAGAAGAAAGCAAGGATGGGGTCACGCCCGCCCGAGTTCGACGAAACGAAGAGCAGCTGGAGCACGTACCGAATTCGCTTGGAGGCCTACTTTGAAGGCCACGGTGTTACGGATGCGGGGAAGCGTCGAGCCCTTCTGGTATCGTCTCTCAGCGACAACGTTGTCCGAATTCTGCAAGGGCGCTGCCAGACGACGTGCGTCAATAGCCTGACCTACGAGGGCGTCGTGAGCTACCTTGAAGAGCACTACGATCCCCACGCGAACGAGATTGCTGCCAGCTACGCGTTCTTTTCGCGCAACCAAAAAGAAGGAGAGAAGGTTCAAGACTTCGTAGCTGACCTGCGGTGTCTCGCCAAAAATTGCAATTTTGGCGGGACCCTCGACCGTATGCTGCGGGACAGAATCGTTTGTGGCATGCGCGATGAAGAGGCACGACGTTTCTTACTCACACGTAAGAAATTGAACCTGGAAGAGGTGGAAGAATTTGCACTGTCATCGGAGACAGCCGCCGAGAACGCCAGGGCAATGCCGAAGACTGATTCCGGGGACGGAGCTGGCGGTGTGCATTTCGTTCAAAGTCGACGGGGCAATCGGCGCCCTAGCCGACAAGGTACCAGCACCAGCAAAGTCAGTCCACGCACGTTGTGTTGGAGATGCGACGCACATCACGCAGCAGACGAGTGCCGACACCGCAACTCTGTGTGTCACAAGTGTGGCAAGAAGAGGCATTTGGCCAGGGTATGTTTGTCGGGTTGCGCTACTCGGCAAGGAGCGTACGCGCTGAAAGATTCAGGTAACGACGAAGACGGCGAGGAAGAGATGCTCCACGCCCTGGTCGCTCACAGTTCGTCTAACCGAGACATCGTGCGACCGATCAAACAAGACTTACTGTGGGAAGACCGGAAGCTGCGAATGCTTGTGGACACGGGAACACCAGTGAGCGTGATACCCAAGAGCGTTTTCAAGAGACATCGCAAGTGGTGGCCTGCGTTGGAAAAGACTCCCCTTCGCTTGTCGTGCTTCCTGGGGCCTCTGCCGGTGCTCGGCAGAATTTCCATGAGGGTCCAGCATGGGCAAGCACTGGTGAAGAGCCTTCTGGTCGTTGTAGATTGGGAAGGCCCCTTACTGTGTGACCGAAACACGATTCAAGCGTTCCAAGACGTTGGTGCGTCGCTGCTAAAAGTGGAAATGCCCTTTCATGTGAACGTGCTGCGCGGAGACGCCCCGGTGCAGAGAATGCTGGAGGAATTTGCTGACGTCTTCGAAAAGAAGTTGGGTTGCTGTGAAGGCCCACCCGTGAAGCTATATAAGAAGGAAGGTGCTCTCCCCGCTTCTGCAAGGCGCGTCCAGTGCCATACGCACTTCGTGAAAAAGTAACGGCTGAAATCAACCGTCTAGTGGCAGATGGGGTGCTCTCCCCGATCCGTATATCGGAGTGGGCTACACCAGTTGTGCCGATGGCGAAGAAGAACGGTGATATAAGGCTGTGCGGCGATTTCAAGCTAACGGTCAACCCTGCTACACACCTGGAGCAGTATCCACTGCCGAAAATTGACGACATTTTTGCATCACTGTATGGAGGAGAGGTATTCAGCACGCTCGATTTACGCAATGCGTACAATCAGCTTCCCCTCGACGACGAGGCTCGTAAGATGGCCGTGTTAAACACGCACCAAGGTTTGTACCACTACAACCGTTTGGCTTTCGGCATCGCGTCCGCCCCAGCCCTGTTTCAACGCCGCATCGATTCACTTCTGCACGGCCTTCCACGTGTTAAAGTATATCTGGACGACATCATCGTCGCAGAAAAAGAGAACGATACATCGACACTCCGGCAGGTGCTTCAGCGGCTACGGGACAGCGGCCTTAAGTTGAACCAAGCCAAATGCAAGTTCCGAGAGAAACAAGTGTCGTTTTTGGGACACAAGATTGACGCCACGGGTCTGCACCCTCAGCGAGACAACCTCGAGGCAGTGACAGCAGCGCCGAGACCGACATCGGTAAGCCAGCTGAAATTCTTCCTGGGGTTAGTCACGTATTATGCCAAATATTTACCCAATCTGGCAACGACCTTGGCTCCGTTATATCGGCTGTTGGCAAAAGGTGCACCATGGCGGTGGGGTCAAGACCAAGAGACGGCCTTTCAAAAGGTGAAGCACTCTATGGCTGACGAAGATTTCCTGGTCCATTACGACCCCCGGAAGCAGTTGCGGCTAGAGTGTGATGCATCACCGGACGGACTCGGTGCGGTGCTGTCACATCGCGTAAACGGAAGGGATTTCCCGATTGCGTTCCGTTCAAGGACACTGACATCAGCGGAACGCAATTATTCTCAACTCGAAAAGGAGGCGCTGGCCTTGGTCTTTGGAGTTTTAAAGTTTCGAGATTATCTCTTCGGAAACCGCTTCACGCTGGTGACCGATCACAAGCCACTAACGGCACTGTTTCATCCGGAGCGGCCAATTCCCCAAATGGCGGCGGCCAGAATTCAGCGGTGGGCATTGGTTCTCTCAGCGTAGCAGTACGACATCGAGTACCGGAAAGGGCAGCAGAATGGTAATGCCGACGCCCTTAGTCGCTTGCCTTTGCCGGAACAAGGGGATGGCAGCAGATAGCGAGCTTATGGAGTACGTGTTGTACAGTCAGCACTTAGATGACCGAACTCTGTCTGCACAGCAGTTGGCGGCCCTGACCACCGAGGACAAGATTCTCCGGCAAGTAAAGAGATGGGTTCAAGGCGGGTGGCCATCACACTTGCGCATGAAGCAGGAGTCTTTCCAGCCGTACTTTGTCCGAAGGAATGAACTCACGGTGTGCCATGATCTGATCTACTGGGGTCATCGAGTGATTCTCCCGGAAACGGCGAGAGCGTGCATGCTGAAGGAGCTACACGATACCCATCCCGGGATCTCGGCAATGAAGAGTCTCGCCCGGACAGTGTTTTGGTACCCGGGCTTAGACCAAGAAATTGAGAGACTTGCAAAAAACTGCCCGCAGTGCGTGCAGTGTTGGCCGATGCCCGCGGCTCAGGCTCCATCGAAGTGGCCAGAAACTAACAAACGCTGGTGCCGCCTGCACATGGATTTTGCCGGTCCTGTGGACGGTCACATGGTTTTTGTCCTGGTTGATTCGGACACCAAATGGATTGAGGCTGTCCCAATGAAGACGGCAACAGCGGACACAACCATTGATGTCCTTAGAGGAATCTTCGCTCGTTTCGGCCTCCCTGAAACACTGGTATCGGACAATGGCCCGCAGTTTTCAAGCGCGACGATGGCACGATTTTGAAAGAAAACCACGTGTGTCATCTGACAACCGCACCATATCACCCGCAGTCCAATGGGTTAGCCGAGCGGGCTGTCCGCACTCTTAAGGAAGGCCTAAAGAAAAACAAAGACGACACTCTACAAAACCGGATTGCCAAGTTTTTATTTCGTTACCGGTGCACTCCTGTCAAAGACGGCTAATCGACGGCTGAGTTGTTGCTGGGCTATCAACCGAGGACGAGACTAACCAGCTTCTTCCCAAGCGATCGAGAGCCAGAGCACGCCGTGGCTCTCCCATCGTCCTCAATCACCAAACCACCGCTACCTGCTCCGGGAACGCGAGACGTGCATTTCATCAGTTAGTGCATTTCATCTCGTCAAAAATGCTACCTATAGAAAACGTAAAAGTAAAAAATGCAGGGCATCAGTCGTGCCGAGAGAGCTAGTTTTTTGGCAGGGAAAGGGCGGAAAACTTTCTTGGGCAAAGAAAACCTCAAACGAACAAGTCACAAGAAAGTAGAAGAAATCTCCCCCTCTCCGCAGAGAGTGGTATGGTCATGATACCAAAAACAAAAGAAGTGCTTCGACAGCAAGCGCGACACTGTGGCGCCACGGTTTGCAAAGTTTCGGAATCACGAGCGCACGCACATAGGCAGCCCTTAAATTGCCTGTTTTTTGTTCTTTTTTTTTTGTATGCTTAGAGTTCTAGCCAAGAACGTCTGGTAGTTCATATTCGTCCGGTTACGACGCCAGGGCGCCAGCAATGCCAGCGGCTGCCGCGCGCAACCTCCGTAGCCAAAAGTTGCAAAGTTGCGCGCAAAAAAAAATTTTTTTTTTAAATATATATTTGGGCGGTTGCAGGCCGCGATCTTTCTTGAACAACACGTTAGTCGATCCGATCAGGCCTTGGACTCTGACCTAGCGGCGCATCTACCCGCTGGCTGACACGAAACACCGTGGGACTCGAGGCGGCCGCATACGCTCGGTAACATCACAGAAAGGATTTTGTCTTCATACCACTGCTTCTCCTCCTCTCTTTCCGAACTCTTTTTTTTAATTTTTATGAACTTTTTTTTAGGGGTTCAGACTTCAGGGGAGAGTTAAGGGGCCACAGGTGAAAGTTTCCGATTCCGCGTGCGGCGGGGAAGAATGCGGTCGGCGGGATTTCTGCTGATTTTGCTAGTCTAAATGTAATCGTAACCTCTGGTGGTTAGCAAGAACATCGACATGGTTCCACATTTTGCGGATGCGGTTCGGATACGGATACAAAGTATGCGGATGCGGATCGGATACGGATACGATAAGAGCCCTGCGCGGATATAAGTTTGATTATCCGCATCCGATCCGCATCCGCAGACTTTGTATCCGCATCCGAACCGCATACGCATACTTTGTATCCGTATCCGAACCGCATCCGTAAAATGTGGAACCAGATCCGACTCATAATCCAGGCATTCATTGTATATCATGACATCAAACGAGAATGAAAAATAAATGTACAAATAGCCCTTTTTAAGCTGCTTGCTCTTCTTTGTACAAAAAAATCTTCGGGTCACCATTCAAACGGGATGTCATTTTACCATTATCAGTTTCATCGTATTTATATTAAAAGCGATCAGCCTTTCCGAGGCACTGCGCGTCGAAGGAAAAATTATCTCAGTTATGTGAGAAGTCCACAAAAATGATGTCGATGCACTTCTTTTGTTTTTGGAATCATGATCACGCTACTTTTTGCGGAGAGTGGGACGTTTCTTCTACTTGCTTGAGACCTGTACGTTTGAGCTTTTCTTTGCCCGGTGTAAGTTTCCGCTCTTTCCCTCACAATGTAATAGCTTCTCGGGACGATTGATGCCCTGCAACCTTTACTTTTGCTATAGATAGCATTTTTGACGAGAGGCAACGCTCTAACTGTAGCGATCTTCAATGAGAATCACCTCTTTCTTAGGATCACTATCATTTCTTCGAAACGCGTTTTGTGGAAATACGTTTCGTGGACAACTTTTCATGGACATACAATTCATGGACACACGGTTCGTCGACGCTGTACGTTTTGTGGGCACATGCCCCTGCGACGTCTTGTCGAAAACGCATTTCTTCACTAAGCCACTAAAGCTAGCGCGCGATTCACTAAGGCGAGCTTAACCAAACCATGCTTCCCTCCCCCTGTAATCCAGGCGAGACGCAAAAAGTTTGTTAAGAAAATAGCAGGGTTGTGTGCGACGAAACGTCTCAGGTTTTTCGAATACACGAACACGAGGAGCCTTTCGATCAAACGTCGCATGTCGACGAAACGATCTGTAGTTGAGACATGAGTCGACGGACTGAATGCCACCGGGCAAAAATTTAGATCCGGATCCGCGGATATCCGCATCCGCAGCCCCTGACATCCGCATCCGATCCACAATCCGCCAAAATGTCTCATTTTTATCCGCATCCGCCCGTTTACTGCGGATATCCGCGGGTATCCGCGGATAGTCTGCGGATATGCAGGGCTCTAAGATTCAATAACCTAAAAGGTTTGCGGATGCGGTTCGGATGCGGATTCAAAGTCTGCGGATGCGGATCGGAGACGGATACTCAAACTGTTATCCGCGCAGGGCTCTGCTCATAAGAAGTGCTGAGGTGTTTTCGGAATTTTCACTTTTAAATACTTAACACTTAGTGCGTACATGAGTCGTAAAACGAAAGTTTGGACAAGACGACATCAGATATTCAATATAGAGTATCTTACATTTTCAAAGTCTGCCGCAACATCAGAACGGCAAAAGAAGCTTCACCAAGGAATTTCGCGGAAAGAAATGGCGTAGACAGGCCACTTAGTACGAATGCACGTTTTTTGTTGAGGTCTTTGAGGGGGAGGAGCATATGGCAGCGCCCACTTTTCTTAAAGGGACCACGAAACGATTTTGAAATCAAGTTTCATCCACCGCACGTGGTAGAAAGGGTGTTGAAAGACCAAAACACAAAAATAGAGAGCCAAAACTTTTTTTCACCACAGAACTTTTTTGTAACCAATGTAACAAAACTGGCATAGAAAAAAAAACGCCTCAGACTGTGTTCGCAGACTGCCTTTTGTATGCGAGTTTGCCTCGAAGAAATCTTGCATTTCTTTCCGAAGAAGGGGGTCGCAAAGACGCGCTTACCCATAGCCGCGCGGTACAGCGACGGCTCCTCTGCATGGCTGTTCGCTGTCGACTTGAGGGACCCGGCGAGGATGGAAGCGACGACCAGCGAAATTGCGCTGACGATCTATAGCGTACGAGAAAAGAACAAAACTTACACGATACTCGATCGTGCGAACAAGGACAAGGGACCACAGAATGTGTACCGCACAAAGCGCCACATGGTATGGCGTACACACCGCTTTTGCCGGCCCGATTTGCCGGGCGCGCAATGCTTCCAGAGTAGCTGCGCGTTCTTACAGTATAGTAAAAAGGTTCACTATAAGATCGTCTCGGAAGCTCGGTGCCTGCACGCACCAATCTCAAATTTTTATCAAACGTGTATTTTTGTGGTGGACTTCAACTTGCGAAATTTCAAAGCGTAGCTCTATTTCTGTGAAAAATGAGAGCAACAAACTTGCCCGAATCAATGGCAGACGCGTTCGCGAACACCGTTGACCCTGGCAAGTTTGTGTCTCGTTTTTAATGGAGGGGAACTACACTATAAAATTTCACAAGGTAAAAAAAAAAAAATCCACACTAAATTACATACTTTATGAATGTTTGAGATTTTTACTTGCAGCTGCCGATTTCAAAGCGATCATCGACATTTAATTATGTGACCCCACTTCAGGCAACAGCTGTGTGTCAGCAACTTTAAAATGGCTGACCAACTACACGCTGTATAAATATCCCCACAACCCAATTTTTTCAGTGTAAATCATGTAAAAAAAACTCGAAATTGTACATTTTTGTTTGTTTTCAGTCTCGCGATTGTAGACAATTTGCAAACTAATTTGTTTACTCGATACAAGCATGAACACAATACATCAAGTCGGGTATGCACTTTTCCTTATTTAACCACAATGCCAGCTGATGCGGTCGTGGAGAGGAACAGCTGCTCCCATTTCTTTTCGGGTGTGCACATAGCAACAAACTGTACAACAGAGCCGCTCTACCTCAATAATTTGTGGTTGTTTAATGACCGTGGGCGATTCCGATGTTTACAACAACCAAGAAGCAGACAGGCAGTCTTCGAAGGATCGCCACTTTAGCAAGCAAAAGCGTGCGCCAGTCAAACGCACCGTCATAGAAACGCGAACTCCGAGGCATTCGCTTTGTGTGGCCCATAAACGACACGGAAGCATAGTTATACCCATTCGGCTGACTTGTATTTACACACCAATAAATATTAAAGGAAACAAAAACACGAAACCTTTTTTGAAGTGGCAATTCACTGCAAAAGCGGGAGCTGACTTGTATTTACACACCAATAAAAAATAAAGAAAAAAAAACATGAAACATTTTTTGAAGTGGCAACTGCAGGCGCGGGAGCTCACTTGTATTTACACACCAATAAAAAACTAAAGAAAGGAAAACATGAACCTGAAGTGGCAACTGCGTACCCGGGAGTGCTTTGAAGACTGCCTTTACGAGCATTGTTTTGCCGGATCGACCGAATCCCCAGCTACTGCTTCGTCGGGTGCAGGCTATTCGCGACTCCAGCGAAATCGACGCCGCGAAGCGGCAACGTCGAGAAGCTCGCGAGAGGAGGTCGTTTCGGCGCTGTCGTCTGCTATCGCTGCTTGGTTCTCGTATACACCTTTTCTACGTGGGCGCCGCCATCTTTAATTCTGGAACTTCCGGTATGCGTGAAAACATCGCTTTCTTCTCGCCTCGACAGTAGAACGTGCTAACATTTTAATTGCAACCGTCAGTCGTTCTTGTTATGACCCTTCTATACTTTTTTACTTATTCAGGGCTGTAATCTCTTGCTTCTTTTTCGGAACGCATACCGGATGCGGAGACAACGTGGCTGGGTGCGAGGCTAAACAAAAAAGGTGTATAGGCAGCATAGAAACAAACATCGTTTCCACTAATAAATTTTAATGCTTCCACCTTGTCATTCCTACGTACTGGCTAGAAGAGGTTTCTGCCGTCGAAAAATTTCTTTGCTTTCATACGTAACACCGGTTTTACGCTGCAGTGCAAGAAATTTAAGGTGGTCCGCGTGCTGAACGACGAAAACGACCTCCTTTCGTCCGCCATTTTGCCTGACCAGCGCGCCCCTATCGTTCGCTGGAGTCGCGAATAGCAGAAGGAAACCTGAAGAAACTTAAATCGCGACAACGCTTGCTGTCGCTGCTGCAGCTGACAACGGAACAGAGTTGGGGCATGTCGGAGAACTTAGAGACGCGCAACTACCGCTGCTTCCCGCAGTCCCGAGCCTGACGGAACACGCCGTCAAAAATGGTGGACGCCTGTCTGCTGCTTCTGCGCATGCGCCGTGGGAACTTCGGGAAAGGCCCATTCGGCACACATCGGACTGCAGGCTTGGCAGCTCCTTGACACATGGCCGTGAGGGCTGCATCGTTCACCAGGGCTGAAGGGGTTTGAAGATATAGGAAACCGGCTCGGGGACTAAAGGAATTCGAAATCGAAACTTAAAATATAAAATTAAAATAAAATATAAAAAGGAATACCGAATCGAAACTTAAAAACAAAACAGCAAAACATAGGTGGAAAATCGCGCTGAGCAGGTTTCAACAGTCTAAGAGAGTGGCAGAAAATTTCTAGCTTATAAGGGGCCGCGAGATTCGCACCGCCTGCAGTAACCCTTTCATGTGCAAATTTTATAAAAGGAGTATGGAACTTCATTTTTTTTTAATTCACACGAAACATTGATAGAGTACCGTAAGTCAGCCAAACGTTTCTTTTTTTCACAAGCATAGTTCTTTCTACGTGGGTGGGAAGCATACTTCCCACTGCCCCATATGTGGGCTACTTTCCGTGAAATTTTAAGAAGCATGGCTCTGCAGAGGGTTACAGAACATGCAGTGCATGTGTACCTGGTTCTTTTTTCATGCTGCTTGGTGCTTCAGTTCCTGCATCGGTGGTAGTTGGAGTTTTCGATTGGAAAGTGCTGTCCCACTCCGGTCAACCTGACCTCTTTGGACACACCCATGTCCTCAGAAAGGAATGACGGTATCCTCCCTCTCTTGTTGTGCGTCCACAGCTGATCTTTCTTCTGCAACCCCACGGTGTTGTACAAAACGAAAGCATTGGCAATTGAAAGGTCCACAAGGAAATAAAAAATCCTGTGGCACCACTTGAGTGCCCGGCGTCCAATGGCGTACCTCTCCCGCAGCTGGTCAAACTTGTCGATGCCTCCCATTATTTGGTGGTAGGTCGCAACAACCTCGGGGCAGGTGACAATCGCCTTTGTCCCATCTTTCTGTGTTCTTAAGACAGCTGACGTTTTCGTTGGGTTGTGAGCGGTAGAAAGCATCGTCACCGCTTAGTAGTTGTTCATCCACTTTGTTGCGGCGACATTGCCCTTTACTGCGAACTTCGAAGAACCTTGGTCCATGGCTTCTTTCTTCCCTAACCATTGTGGAAGTCCCTTCAGGTTTGGTCTGACTGTGCCGCACATGAAAATTCTGTCGTCAAAAAGGGCTTCCATCAGCGTCATTGACGTAAAGAAGTTGTCAGAAGCCACAAGGCTTGGGGTGTGACTTATGACAGAGCAAAGTTTGAGCAATCCTTTCACCGAGCCCGAGGAAGTAGGAGTGTCGACCTTTCCAGGGTAGGTGCTGACTTTCAAAACGAAGCCCGTTGCAGAGTCTGCCAGGCACCAGACTTTGTTCTTCCTTTTCACAGGTTTTATCAACATGTGCTGCTTCAAGCTCGATCTGTCTTTGAATGGCATCATGCTCTCGTCAGCAGAAAGCTTCGATGATGGGTTGTAGGCCCTGTTACATGATTTGTTGATTTCATCAAGCAGGGGTCTCACTTTGTGTAGCTTGTCGTAGCCTAGTTCTCCACGAGACTTCGCAGGCGCGTTGTTGACATGCAGATTTTCGACAATCTTCTTGAATCTCTTTGCAGGGAAGACATGTGAGACTGCCTTTACGTTAAGAGCTGGGAAACTCCAGTAGTTTGAGGAGTGAGGGAGCTGATGAATACCCATAAAAATCAAACACCCAATGAAGGCCCTGAACTCTTCTTGAGTCAGTGGCTCCCAGTTTGTCGAGGCGGAGTTTACTTTTCTGCCGTTGCAGCGCTTCACACGGTCTTGTGACGCATAGAGATTCGTGAAGGTGAACATTTGAGAGAAGTCTCTCTGGTTGGGGAGCAACAATAATATTAAATAAAATATACACCAACCAAATCCTCGTTTAAAGGCGGAACCCTACGTTTCGAGACAGGCTCGGTCTCTTCTTCAGGGGTTGACTGCGGCTATGGCCGTTGAGGAGCAGTATTCGTTTTCTTCTTCTTCTACGACAGTGTCTATCGTTTTTCATCGGTGAGGTGGCGAAGTCCGTTCACGTAGACGGTCGGCAGAGTGCCGAGGGATCTATTTATGTTTTCTGGCGTCGTTTGTATGTGCCAGGATTCCGCCTTTAAACGAGGAGGGGGATCGGTGGCCGAGTGGTCTAGCGCACACCAGCTCGGCGCACGTGGAGCGAAAGCTCGCGCTGCAGAACCCAGGATACTGGGTTCAATTCCCGCCCCTGCCCGTTTCGATCTGGATGAGGATCGTACCGGCGTGCGGTCGTGTATCACTACTGCGTGGTGAACGTTAAAGACCCCAGGCTAGCGGTTTGTACTGCACTGGCTAAATTGCTCATCTACAGCTGGGAGACTCGTCGCCCTTGGAGGCAGACCAAGTTCTAGGCTGTATAAACATACACACAACCCAATTTTTAAACGAGAATTTGGTTGGTGTATATTCTATTTAATATTATAGAGATTCGTCTGTTTGACAATGTTGTTGATAATTCCATCGTTGAAAATCTGTTTGAAACACACCAACTCTGAATCTGCTGATGTAATATTAGCCTTCGCGAATGGCTCCACATCAAAGGTAGGGGTCCTGCTGGCGAATACACTCGAATCGTCGCTCCAATCGGCAGTCACCTCTACCGTGTTTGTGTCACTGTCGTGGTGGAGTTCATCCTGGTCGTTTGTTTCTTTGTCAGAATCAAAACGTGCCTCACTGATGCAGGGCTGCACTGCTTCATTTTCCGATGCTTGCGCTTCAGTTGAAAGGACTGTTTCTTCTAAATTCTCAAATTCACCCTCGGCGTCGTTGTCTTGTTCGGCTTCGGAATCACTGCACTCATCAGGGAGGCTGAAGAACAACTCTAGCGCCTCTTCCTGAGTCATACCCTTGTGCAAGCTCACCTGAGTACAGAAAATGTAATCTTGTAAAAATATGGGAAACGCACACAAAGTCTTGATGTAGAAATAATTCCACTTTGTATGAAGACATGTATGTCTTATGCCATATTCATTCCTTCACGCCTCCATTCGTTGGTTCGTTCATTCATTCAATCATACTAAGTTGTAACTCAGTAGCATCTAGCTTTTTTGAGATCAGAAAGGCTAGATGTCTGATAAACACAGAGTTATATCTTTATCGTTGGACATCCAGATTTTGGGGTCTGGGACAAACGCGAAGAAAGAAGAAAGCTTCCGGCACGTCCTACGCATGCACTTGGCAGGATACAAAATAAAAACAAAAGTACCCCCCCTGGTGGGAAAGATACAACATATTGTTTCTTATTGCAAAAAAATCCTATCAGAAAGCACCACATGCCGCAGATGGGAAGCGAGCTTCCCTAAGGACATATTCATGCCAACCTTTATATTGGGAAGTATACTTCCCACCACCCACCAAAGGGTTAAAATGCCAGGACGGCGGCCTAGTCGCATTTTCTGCTGTTGTTTTCTTTTAAAAAGGTGTATTGGCGCGAGTCCGTGCGACCACTGTGAAAGCAGAGAGAGGTGTCGACACAAGGCTAAAAAGGGAGTCGGAATTGGACTCGGGTTTCGCGCTCCTCCCGGCAGGGGCACTGCCGGGTTGGGGCTCCGTGCGCAGGCGTAGTCGTGCGCCGCGCGGCCTTCGCGCGGGCGCGGTCACGTGCCTGGTGGCTTTCTTTGGAAACGTGCGGTTCCCGAGCTCCTGTCATGATGCGCCATCTCACGGCGTGTGCCAGAAATAGTGGCGAACCTTCGACTGAGTTGCTTCTTTCGAGGCGGCGCCGTTCAGAAACCTTTCTTCCGCCTTGGGTGCGACTTATATACCAATTTTTTTTCTGAATACAGCCTTTTATACGGGGGTGCGACGTATGCAAATATGCAACCTCTAGACCGACAAAAAAGTCAATAAGCCACTAGAAAAAGAAAAAGAAAACGCGGTGACTTGCAATAACGAAGTTTACTTACCATATTTAAGATGGCCAACACCATCGTCCCAGTTCGAACTGTCATGCAACCGCAGCAGTGCGTGAGGTACCCCATGATCGTAGGTGAGCGGCAGAAAATTCTTCGTCGAAAACAAACTCGTGAAAACGGTTTCTCGGGTCGCGCTTGGATCCGTATGACTGAAAGATTCGCTTTCCGATCTCCTCCACTCTAATATCGTAGGTTCACGAGTCGGCAAGAAACTCCTTATCTGCACTTACGAGCTCAGATAAGAGTGCTGCCAATTATTCGTAATCCCGGTCGAAGATAAAATGTTGCGTGGGTTTTATTCAATAACATGGGAAGCCTACCTGTTCGAAGATAAGCAAGTTTGTCGCAGCAAGACAAGTCTATACTCGTCGTCGTATCAAGAAAAAAACGTTTTGCGCACTGTATTTATGTCAACGTTGCGCGTAGTCCTTACAAAATTATTGCAACCCATTTACGCGTTCAAATATTTATTTAAAATCTTTGAACTTGCAAAATCTTCGGGATGAGTTTCTTTCGATCTCTAGAGTAACTGTCACAGTGTATTGCTTCAGCAATGCTTATTTTAGGGAAGTGTTTTGTATAATACCCTTCCTTGTGTTCGATCTCGAAATTATTATATAGTTCATTTTGCTACACTTAAACAACTGTTGGTAAACCTATTACTTGTGTACAGTATTGTGTCATATATAATTGTTTGTGTACATGTGTGTGCTTTTTTACTTTATTTTTGTTTTTCTTCGCTTACCACTGCCGTGTTCCTGTAAAAATGTCTGTGTGTGTATGTGTTTCGGTGTGGGTGTGGGTGTGTGTGCGGGCGTGTGTGTGCGGGCGTGTGTGTGGGGAGGGGGGGGTCATTCAAATTGTCATTCGGGGACTATTTTAGCTAATGGAGCGAAGGAAGCAATTTCGCCTTACTGGCTTTACGCATCCGAGAGGTCGGACGAGATGGAGTTTTGTTTCACGTTTCAAGCATCGGGAGATGAAGATTTTGTTCTCTCTTTCTTCGTCTTTCCCATATTTATCTATAAGAAGTGGAGCCAGCTTCAAGTGGGTGCGAAAGCTGGCGCTGCAGAACCCAGGGATCCTGGGTTCAATCCCCACCCCTGTTCATTTCGATCTGGATGAGAATCGTACCGGCGTGCGGTTGTGTATCACTATTGCGTGATTCACCTTAAAGGCCCCAGGCTAGCAGTCGTACTGCACTGAATAAATTTTTCATCTACAGCGGGTAACTAACAATGGGCATGTTCTGGCAGCGTGGCAGAGATAGTCTAAAATGTATTTGAAAACACAAATACTGGGATACATGACGAATTCGCCTAAAATACTGATACTAAAATACATCCGCACAAAAATATGGGCACACGTATCAGAAATACATTTGGAAAAAATAGAAACGTATTTGGAAATTTAAACAGAGGAATTCATTTTGCCGGGGAAGTAATACTCACATATATTTGTCTTTAAAAAGGTTTGTGTGATGTGAACTCTATTACCGAAAAAGTTACTATTAGTAAAAGAGGACTGAAACGTTTTTCTACATATTTTGTCTTTTCATATGAAAGCAATACAAAACAAAAGTAAACATACGACTTTGCCGTTACATTCAACTACATTTGTTGCGAAGTAGCTTTTCAAATATCTCGTCTAGCAGTCGCTGCCGATTTGGGCCAATAGTCATGCTGGCGAACGAGACTAAGCGTTCCACAGGTGTCAAGGGGTTCATAATAAAACGAACAAAGACCACTTTCACCAAAAAATGTAGTAAATAAAAAAACGGTCACCCGTGAAAATAAAAGACGCGCAGGGCCTACGTGGGCCTGCGGAAAGGGACGAGGTCTCACATGACGAAGTGGTGAGGCGAAGACCGGCGGAGCCAGGGGCGGGAACGCCCGGCAGAGAAGACACGTCAGTCGAGGTCAAGGTTCAAACACGTACTCCGTTTATTCATTGGCAAAGAAGCCGGGGTCAAAGGCCCCGGGGGGACCCGCCTGGAAACACGTACGGGCCCGATGGGTGAATAGTAGCGCTGCCTGGCTACAGGGATTGCTGTAGCAGTTCGTGGCGCCACCTAGTTAGTGTGGTGAACGTAATGAAAAAAGTGAAATACTACAAAAACCTCGCGTGGAATGCGGTAAAATGTAGGCTTCGTTGACAGGGTTCGTACAGTCAGCCACAAAAGTGTACGAACCATGCGAGCCGTGGTCGAGCTGCATCACTGCGCTACCTTGTGGCGCGGAGCCTGTTGTCGCGACCCGTAATGCTCGCATGCGCGTCCTATGGTACTTGCAGGCATGTGAACCCTCCCACTTCCGGCCGACGCCTTCTTATATCACGCCTGGCGACGCTTCGGTAGCCGCTGTTGGTCGCCGTGCGGCAGCTGTATCTTTGTGGCGCGATGACTGGCACAAGCTGCGACATCAACTCCTTCCGCCGTCCGCCATAAAGTTGTTTTGCGCAGTTCAACGGTCAGGGAAACGGCCATTCTGTCTTCTTTTGTTTTCTTGTTTTTGTTTTAAAAAACCTTCTAAGTTTTTGTTTTTTTATTTAATAATGTCTGCAATGTATAATAAATTACGCTTTGTGAATTAATTCTTGTCACTGACTGGTCGACAGGGCAGCGAGTGCAGGGAAAATTAAAAGGCTTCTGAAACAAAAAAAGAAATCATGAGCCATTCCACTCTGTGAAGGTGGATGACCAGCGAAGCTGTTTGACACACGACACAGAGATGACAGAATTTTTAACAAAGGTACCAACATATGTATGCACGATCTTCATCGGTGGTGCCTGCTGCCCGCTGCCGCCGCTGACATTCCGTTGCCGTTCCCGACATTGCTCTTCGTAGGTGCCGTTGCTCTTCGGGAGTCCGGACTATGCGCGGCCTCCCCATTACGACCAGAGAAGAAAAGGGAAATTGAAAATGGAGAACGGAAACGTGTCATTCTAGTTTTTGATGTACATTCGCGTCGACGACTATCGCCGCCCCGAGGAGCCGGAAAAAAAAATAGACGCGCGCAACGGGACCGCTACCCCGGGAGAGTGGAAGGAATCTAGGCGCGCAAGCACTTAGAACGACGACAAAGAGATGGCGCTGCTTGTTTGTGTTGACGCACACGAAAAGTCCACGGAACCTTAGTCACATAGCTCGTTTCGCTGTAAAAAGAAAAGAAAAGGCAAAATGACTCTTTTTCTGGCCGCTGAGCTGGGAAAAACAACGCCGTGCCGGACGGTGGGAGGAAGCAGAGTTGATATCTCAACTTCTGCCACTCCACTCATTGCCGCCACCGAGGTACACGCTGCGGCACGGCTGATAACGGCAGCAATCGAAGCGGCGCCCGGCCTCGTATTTCTGAGAATAGAAGGGCGGGGCCGGAGGCGGGAGACGATGCCCGCGAGTACCAAAGGATGCGCATTCGCGAACTTCGGATTTCGACCGCAGGCCCCGCGCCGCAAGGTAATACAGCTCGGCCACGGCTCGCGTGGTCCGCAAACTTTTGCGGCCGACTGTACTTTTAAGGCGAAACAAGAGTCGTCCAGTCAAAACAAAAACTCATACTAACCGTGAGGAAAAGATTGAAATTAAACTTGGGACGATCTCGAGCGCGAAATTATTTTCGCGTAGAATTGACATTTTCCTTTTAACAATGAAGCAGGGGGAACTAAGCAAGCCTTCAGTAGGTTAGAAATACTTTTCGTCCAGAATGCAGTGCAGTCCTACTTTGTATATATTTCACGCCTTCGAAGCAGTATCACACAAATTCCAAAATTTGGTTTATATATTTACCGAAATATCCCCGAATGGTCAACTTCCTCTAGTCTAGGAAACTAGGGTACCTTTTCTGCAGTCACTTCAAGATTTCACTTTTAAATGAAATGATGTTCTTTTATCTGAGGATCCGAAGAAATAAACTTTACGCTCTCCCTAGCAAATGGGGCTGGGAGTGCGATGTACCCACGGTACCCACAGTGTCTTCAAAGTTTTGATACTACAAAACATAGTTGCCCAACTGAAGCACCCCGAAAGGCATATGTTATCTTTGAAAAAGGGGAAGGGAGTCACAAATTCCGGGGCGATAATGTTCTAAACAAAACCTTGGTATGCATGATAACGATGTCTTGAGGTCCCTCTGAAGCACAAAAAGAAGAAAAATAAAACGATCTCTTGAGCTTTCGCATAGGGGTCACTGATGTCTTGAACATTGTAGCGATATACATTGGCCAGGAATTGTCGCGATGCAAGGAATACACCAAATATGTATTCCGATACTGAAATACAGATACTGATTGAAAAATTGTATCGGGATACAGAAATATAAATCCTAAAAGTATTTCTGAAATACTATCACGATATATTTGTATCGCGAGACTGCCCAACCCTGTGGCAGACTAAACTTTCGCTGTATAAACAAGAAACGGAACTTTTTTGTTTTTGGGGTCTTGATTTTTTGATGAGAATGCATCAAAAGCAAAGGTACAAGCGAGCTTGACAATAATAACGATAATAATCCCCGGAGAAGGGGAACAAGTGGGACAATTGACAAACGCAAATCTCCAAAAACAGCTAGGTGACTGGTGCGCGACTGAAAAAATCCGCCTGGTCCTGGTATTAAACCACGGACCTCTCCATTTTCAGTAAAGCACTCTACCAACTGAGCTAACCAGGAGTTAGATGTCAGTAAAGCAAACAGATTTTAACAGCTGCCACCAGTCTAACACCCACAAGGGGGAACGGCGTGCATTTTACAGGTTATCATGGTAATGCAAAAAATACAAAAGTGCAAGCCAGCAGGACAAGAATAACGTCATAATCCCTGGAGAAGGGGGACAAAGGACAAACACAGATCTCCAAACACAACTTGATGACTGGTGCGCGACCGAAAAAATCCGCCTGGTCCTGGTATCGAACCAGAGACCTGGGAAGCCGCCACGACAGCGACCCTTGCTTCAGCTCGCGCGTCTTTTTCACCAGCATTTCCGCGAACCACCGACAAGATCGCGGCATCCGGCAGCAGCACACGCCGGCTCATGTGATGCACTTTGTTGCTACTTCGGGACGCCTTTCGAGGCATGGGCAGATACAGTATGGTAAGCACTTAGTAAGCACCAGGCGTATGACATAGCGTTGAACAAACCCGGGGAGGGTGTGGTTTCGGAAACCAGAGTTGCCTGACGTTGACCCGCTCTAAGTGGAGGGTTGAGGATTGGTGGACGTACCGTCCACCAATTCTGATGAGGGACGAAACATTAAAAAAACCCTGACACGCCAAAAAAAAATTTTTTTCATGCCCGGCGTTGAAATGGCATATCAGGACATTACAAAACAAATTGTTTCACTATAGATTGCGTAGTTTTTTATAAAAAATAGAAATACGAGGCTCAATTCAAAGTTCCCGCCGTGCACTGTGACGTAACAGTGTACCGCAAGGTGTCGGGGCGGTCAGAAGGGAGAGCATCGACCTACGTCACTAAAAGTGGGTTCACCGGAAGTCACGGCGATGCCTCCCTTCTGACCGCCCCGACACCTTGCGGTACATTGTTACGTCACAGTGCACGGCGGGAACTTTGAATTAAGCCTCGTATTTCTATTTTTTATAAAAAAACTACGCAACTTTATAGTGAAACATTTTTTTTTGTAATGTCCTGATATGCCATTTCAACGCCTAGCTTGAAAAAAAAATTTTTTTTTTTGCGTGTCAGAGGTTTTTTAGTGCAGTCCTGGGACCATTTTTTTCTTTAACTTTTTGCCGTGTCTGCAGAACAGCACGCGACTCTGACATCACGCCACTGTGGTAACGCTGCTCTCGGTGTGACGCGCGCGCAGACGCTTCGCGTCACGTGTATCGGTTTTGCGCACGCGTACTTCGAATGCGCAGTGTGCCCACACCTGGTATGGGAGAACGCCGATTTGTTTGCAAACAATGCGGTGGCCTCGTTGCTAAACGCGTGTTTTTTTCCGCAGAGTAATTTCGCACCACCAAATCTGTTTTGGGGGCGAAGCTCCTTAGGGTCTAGCCTTGTCCGTCCGTCCGTCCGTCCATCCGGACAGCGTCCGTGCTCACATAAAAAGAAAAAAATGTTTGCGCAGTCGACAGGATTCCAACCTGTGGATTTCTAGTCCATCGCCTTAACCACTCGGCCATGATTGCGGGACGAGTAGGGGGCTCTGAGATGTGGTAGGAACTCAAGAGCTGGGGTTTCTGTCATGGATGAAACGTTGCATGTAGCCGCTCAACGTCTATACAGTAGAGGGCGCTGCGGTCAAATGCGTATATAATCACGTTAAACCTTGCATGCATTGGCTGAACGTTTATAGACGAGAGGGCGCTGCGGTCAAATGCTCAAATGCGTATATAACCACGTTCCATACCCCACATTCTCTTGCCGATGTGGATCGTTGACTTAAGCGGTGAAGATGCGTTCCACGGCTTCTAGCGTATCGAAACTGATCCGCTAGAAGAACGACTGGCTCTGCATTTCACCGACCATAAAGCAGTAATAATGAAGTCGAAACCCAACCCGGAACTCAGCACTACCTATGAGCAATAAAAAAAATCAGCACCATCAGCACTACCTATGAACAATAACATCATTATCATCAGCACCGCCAGAGCTTCGCCCCAATCAACATCATTCACCACGTAAAGATGCCGCCATTTTTTTTGTCTCGGCAAGGGATGAGCCAGGTTGACCACCAGCCCGGGGCGATGACGTCGCCTGCAAGCCAATTTGGTAAAAAATGTGTCGCAAAAGTACATGCACACATACATACTCTCCCTCTCAAAAGCCACGCGCCCATTAAAAAAAAAAATTCAATCCACTGCACAATGGTGGAACAACCAACACCGCGGAACATGAAAGTAGTGCGACTGGGTAGCTTCGACTCGTGCTCTCGCTGCACGAGGGCTCGTGAGCCAGAACACGTTCGGACCCAAAAAGCTCGCACTTCTCTCCGCCATTGTGCAGGGATCACACGGCTTCCAACAGAAGGCATGCACTTGCGAAAAGGGTCTATCGAGGAGGCTACGACTAAACAAATAGGTGTTCCGTCTTCTCCGGGTGCCCTCTGTGTTTATGGAGGCTTCCACTTGATTGAAAATAGACTCTGAGAATCTTTGAATCCAACCCTCATTCTTCGTTGTGCGACCTACCACTGAGCTCTACATTAATTGTCCCGCTTTCCTGATTAGTATTGGCAAACTACTAGGTGAACCATCTTGGTACCCCAGCAGTATTCAAGGTACAAGACAGTGTAAAATTAAACTGAGATGATTTTCAGCAAAATCTGGAAGCGCACTTCAATATATTTATACTTAACATGCTCGGCAATTTTCGATTACTTCCAACAGACTTTGCAGAAATTTTCTTGCTGCCACCCGTCTCGGAGAATGACACGATGCGTTGGTTCAGCAAGACATAGCCATTTATTCAGCGTCTTTGCCCGCGCCGCTATCCCAAGAGCCCCCGCTCATCCGCTGCTACGGCCTTTTATCAGAAGGCGAAGCGCCGCTCGCGTGGCCAGATGTACTTGGCCCCATCGCGGAGGAAATGATTGTGGAGGATTGGGCATACGGGCCACCTGGTCCAACACTGGATCCCCGGGTTGCCCACAACTTTCAATGATACCAACAATCGTGAAAAATATACTATAAATAAAATTGTCCAATACCTACACATCTAGGTTACCGGATTTAAATTTAATATGTTGCTGACCTACAATATGCTTCCCTCACTATCTTTACTAATGCTCTTCTATACTTATCTTAGCTAACTTATGGAGTTGTCACCGCACAAACATGTTTTACGAGGATTTACTAAAATTGTAAAATTGGGGGCCGCCACATTCTCTATTGAGGCGCTTCAAGATTACACTTGTGTCGAGCATAGTTATATGGAAAGAACCTGCTAAGCAGGTAAAAAAAGAAAAGCTTCAATATTTGCAATGAAAAAACTAACGTTCACATACTTTCACTGAGAGTGACTTCCGTTTGTGGGGCTTTCGGTGGCGATGTCGTCGGAAGGGCTGTTGACCTCAGGATTGAAGTTAAAATCAGAGTTGGATGATGTCGATGTTAGGGCCATGTTGGCGTCAGTAGGACCCTGTGGTTTCAGAGGGCATCGTGACCTTCAGCATAACCTTAAGGTCGGAGGATGACTTGTCAGTAGCATTGGTATCTGGTGAATCCATCACCCTAAGGGAAGTGCTGACAAATTTAGAGGTGCTCGGCTTCCCAGTGGGCCCGGTGAAGATGTAGGGCTGCGTTGAGTAACGCGAATCATCCGATGGACTGATTCCCCTGCGCTCCTGTTTCTGCGGGATCAGGAGAAGACAGAAAACTGACTCCCGTCAGGACAACTAGTGCCGTCACTGCAACCGCGCAGACAAGGGCGAAGCTTCTTGTGCATGCTTCTGTCCTGTGAAGGGCTTTCCTGGCGCGTGTGGAATTGTCCGCTTGTCCGCCGCTTCTCACGTGGAGACGGCGCTTCGCACTCTCGACAGCGGGGATTCGCTCATGTGACGTCGTCAGGATAGGAGTTAGGACGAACGGAGACCTGAGCTGAGGGTCGGACCAGCGGTAGAGCCCCCTAGGGGAGTTCTTCTGGTCTCGGTCGAGGTCCAAGATGGCGGCGTCTCTGCCCAGCGCCTCAGGTTTCTTGTCCCCACCTGAATTCCAAGACAGGGAGCCTCGGTACAGCTCAGGAGACTTCGGTGCTGAGTTCTTTGCCATGACGTTCCTGACTTTCGACCCTCTGTAAAATGGCGGCAGCGTTTTAGAAGTCTTCTTTTCTTCTTCAGCTCTGGTGCTTTGAGTTTGCAGTGCTACTGTTGTTTGTTGAGGGAGGGAGGAGGATCGCGTGGCCGAGTGGATAGAGGGGCTTTAGCGCACACCAGCTCGGAGCACGTGAAGCGAAAGCTCGCGCTGCAGAACCAAGGGGTCCTGGGTTCAATCCCCACCCCTGCCTATGCTTCGTTTCAGCTGGGGTCCAGACGCAGTGGATGCTATAAGCGCGAGCTCTGGGCTTTAAGCGTCCCTGCCAAGCACGCGCGCTCGCGCAGTGCAAGCACTGTTCAGGGCCACAGGCTCGCGCTCGTAGCATCGGCTGTGTCTGGACTGAAGCTGAAACGAAGTATAGAGTGCCTCAATGTCCTTCTGTTTAGGGTGATGTCATCGTTTGTAGTATCCGATGCCGACAGCACGCGCTCACAGGGAAAATACAAAGAAATCGCAGGAAACAAAATGTCGCCGTAGCACAGTCAGCGCCCCGAGCGCGTGCAGGGACACGCTCTTTCACGCACTTCACAACAAAAAATAAAAATAAGTGTTCGAAACAAAATGACCAGATGTCATCATCCCAAGCAAAGCGCACATAAAGGCACCCTACCCCTGCCCGTTTCGATCAGGGGCCCTACGTTGCGCTTTTTGGACTCCCACGGCGACTAGGGAAAAGGAAGTGACGTGAACAACGCAGCAAACGCAGCTTGGATGTTTCTTCTGCGGAAATTCTTCATCAACGACTCTCACCCATCAACATCCAATCTGCGTTTGCTGCGTTGTTGACGTCACTTCCTTCTCTCTAGTCGCCGTGGGAGTCCAAAAAGCGCAACATAGGGCCCCTGGATGAGCATCGCACCGGCGTGCTGTCGTGTACCACTACTGCGTGGTGCACGTTAAAGACCCCAGGCTAGCGGTTGTACCGCACTTCCTAAATCCACAGCGAGTGACTCGTCACAACTTTGAAATGGCTGACCAACTAGACGCTGTATAAATATCCACACAACCCCAATTATTTTAACCAGCGTGCGCTCGTGTATCAACTGCGTGGAGCACGTTAAAGACCTCCTGGCTAGCGGTTGTACTGCACTGGCTAAATTTCTCATTTATAGCTGACGAACTTCCGGTTGCTTAAACGTAGACACAATACAATTAAAAAACATTAAATCATTTTCAAACGTTCTTTTTTGTTTTTTAATAAAGGTTTTAAAGTAATTTTTGATGTTCACAGAACCCGGAGCAGGAGTCCGTATTCGTTTTATTGCCTCCAGTTTTGCACACAAAAAAGACACGAAAACTCTCGTCTGCTTTTCTTCTCGACTCGACCGGACCTTGCCGTGCACTTAAGTGCCAGGACTCTATGGTGACCAACATGTGAAATCACGTGGCCGTGACGTAATGTATGACGCTTTCTACCGAAAACGGAAGTTTTCATAGCCGAGCGAGGGAGCCGAGTTGGACACGAAGACTGCGTCACTCGTACGTGTGCGCTCGTCAGCAATCGACCCGTCAACGAATATTTGAATTCGCTTTCGTGGCCAATGAGTGCCCTGACGGAACTTCACATCGCTTGCGAATGACAAGCTTCATGGTGTGCTTAAGAAGAACGATGGAAGCTCGGAGTCATCGTGCCGGTACCCAAGCACTTCACAACCGCGTGATTTATCATTTCGCTTTTGAGTTGAGGAAGAAAGCTTGCGAGAAAGAAGTTGAAAAATCACTTCATGGTCCCTTTAACTATAGACCAATGTTGGTATAGACTAGTGCCACTAAATAAGCTACGTTTCAGAGTAACCACACTTACCCATCTGGTGGTTCAAAATCATGGTTGCCATTTATCTGAAGCTTTGTCTAAAATCACAGGAAACGCTCTTCCGTCCTCCACAAATGTTTATACAGTTCGCGACAGAGCAGAGCAATATTACCCCATGAGCTTTCTAACACCGAATTCAACGCTGAGAAAGTCGCACTTTCGGATCATGACAATCGGCAGTTGCGTACGCTCTCCACAAGCACCAAGATGGCGGCGCCCGCACCAATATCGGGGAACAGAGGACCGATACTCTAAGCGTAGCTCATTTAGTGGCTCTATACTCGTTTTCACCTTAAGAACCGAAGTAAAACAAGTCCGGCCGGTGGCGGAGTGTTCTGGGTTTCCACCAATGAGATGGCGCGATATCGCGTAGATTTCACCACTCTCCGTCGGGAGGTGGTGGGATCCACAATTAGAGACCGAAACCAAAAGAAATTTAGCACTGCACCATCCTCTAGTGGCAAAAAGCTAGAACATACCGCGCTAAATAGCGTTTGTTTCTGATAAACATGCTTATGCTATGCACAATTTTGCATCGCTTCTTTAAACTGTTTTCAATAAACATATCTTTGTATATCTAATATCGTTTATACCGTCGGCTTTCTAAAAACACCATGAGAAAAAAAGTTAATGTCTGCGAGTTTTAGCGTATTTAGAGTTTTTAACGGCAACCAAGCAGCGCTAAAGCAAAAAGATCAGCTGACATCATGGACATCGCCACAAACTGCCAAATTATTGTATTGTATTGTAAAAACGTTTATTGTGATGCCGCCTTCTGGCCTGAAGGCCTCAGAGTCATAACACCATTATTTTTCTGCTTCTTCTTGATGAACTGGGATTGATCATGATCTGCTACCAGCCACGAACGTAAGTTTGCATACTTTATTCTGTCCTAATATACCTTTGTTTACGTTATTACGTTGACGTTCACATGTTTATATTGAGTGCGCAATCGTTTTCCTTGTGTGTCGCGGTGAATTTCAATTTTTATTCTTTAATTCTGTTCTCTTAAGTTCCGTGGTGTGGAGATGGTGGTACAAATCCTGATTATAAGCAGAAACAGCGTGGTTGATGTGAGATACGTTCTTCCAGGATCCCATCAAAGCTTCTGCTTGTGCCAGAGTGGCCCTGTGTGTGAATGGCGGTAAGAATCCAGATTATAATCTGAAACAGCATGGTGGATGTTGGACAGCTGTTACGTTGTCCACTGCTTCCCTCAAGAGCCGCTCAGCGTCATTGGGCTTGATTGTGATGTTCTTGGAAGGGACCTCCTGCTTGACTCGTGCCCATGTCAACTCTATGAGATTTAGTTCGCAATGGTACGGTGGGAGCCTGCATCATGCTTCAAACCTGTTCGAGTCCATTTCATTGTGGTAGTCCCCCTTTTTCTTCCCACGGAACACGTCCAGGCAGCCGGACACGAAGCCAGTGTCACTACTTGCGTGGGCGACAATTACTCTTTCACCTTTTCCAGAGGGAGCTCTAGCCCGGTCGTCAGTCCAGACATGAAGGCTTGCCTTGCTGACTTTATGGTGCTGTCAGTCCACACCTTGTTAACTGTGAGGCTGGCGTTCGCTCAAGTCTCGTCCTGAAAGTAGATCTTGCGGTTCTGGGCTCTGTGCTGTCCGAATGCCCTCAAATGCCGCCGCCTCCGCTCGACGATGTCCTCTCTCTCAATTAGGAAGGAGTTGCGATTCCGTTTTTGTTTCTTGAAACCCATGTCCTTCAGCAGGCGATACAGGGTAGTCCCGGAACGGCAGGGCAGCACGTCGTCATTTGGAGACGAGCGGCGATTTTCTTCAACGTTGGGATCTCTCCCCGACGGAAGAAATTGTGCAGGCAGCTTCTCACGGCCGTCAACGTGCACGCGTCGTGATTTGAAATCCTCTTTCTTTTTTCAGCGAATTTCGGGCGCTTCTTTGAAGGAGATATCACAGCTCCGTTGGGACGTTTCAAGCCACGCTTGCTCTCGTAGACCGAGCTAACACTGATCCCCGTTGCGGCGGCAGTCAGGTTGACAACTTCCAACACATTTTTTTCTTGGTACTGCCGCCGCATCCAAGAATAAACGTTCAAAACACACTGTCTTGTCTGGCTTGGCAGGACATTTCCACTTGCGTGATGTTTGTAGTACACCCGAGGGGAAACGTCTTTAGGAAAGAGTGCTGAGAACACGGACCGATCAGCCAGAGTTGTTGGAGTCGCCATTTTGGAAGTCGAGCGAGAGCGGCTGGCCGGCTGGCTACGGCAACGCCTCCTGTACTAAGATGCCTGTCATGAGAGCGGCGAGCGTCCTGCCGTGCCCTCTCCCTTTTTCCTCCTCCCCTTCACCGAAACGACCGCGAGGGGCGCTGCTAACTGACCCCATCGCTCGCGGCCGCGAGAGCGCGGGAGATTTGACGTCTGCTAATGTGATACCACTAGGGGTGTGCGAGTAGTGCTTCAAATCGAATAGTGCAGTGTCGTCCCTGGCGTTAACAGCGCAAAGAGAGTGCGAAGGCTATGAATGACGTGGTGCTCTACAGGCGGAACAGCGCACCCGCAAAACAGTTACTCCAGTCCATGCACATAAAAGAAAGACAAACTTACGCAGCGCTGGCTCACTCTTTGGTATATTTACACTTTCGTCTTCGTCTTCTTTTGGTATGATGGGCTAGGGCCATGGAGAATAATTGGGTCTTTTTCTTCAATATGATGCTAAACCGTAAACCAAAAACTGAAAATAAAACTAATGTTAAAATAAATAAAATTAGCACTCAGTTGCGAGCGGCCGGCCGCGCCAGTTGCGCCGAGATGGCCGAGCGCCCAGCAAGAGTTGCTGATGATGATGTTGTTGCTCGCGCCTAGCGGGTCGGAACTGAGCGCCACCTCGTGGCGTTTTGCTACAATACGATGGCAGACCGGCCGCAATGGGAGAGCGAGCCACCTGACAGGCATCTTAAGCCCGGTTCACACAGTTGCGTTTGACTGCGTTTGACTGCGTTGCGGCAGTGAGAACCAGGACATCCCTGCTGCTTATATCGCGTGCCAAGATGATTCCTTGAATTGGATTCCACGCTTCATACGAAGCACAGATGTGCCGGTGACTCGCTTTCGGTTCTCGCCGCAACGCAGTCAAACGCACTCAAACGCAAGTGTCTGAACCGGCCTTTAGTACAGGAGGCGTTGGCTACGGACATCGATCCTCAGATCTTGTGAGGCGTTGAATTACGTGAATACACGCGTACTAAGGAGGTATATTATTTATCCTACCGAGAATAACAAATTTATCTTAGGTCAAATAATGCTAGCTTCGCAGAGAGCAATCTTTTATCGGAACTACTTTGCAGAACGGAATAATATGTGCGAAGGCATGCGACCAATAAGCATACGACGAGAGGGACACACCCACTTTTTTTAAGGTGAAAACGGGTATAGTATATGGACTCTGATCGCCCGATAAAAGGGGTTCAGCCGCCATAATCCAATCCAATCCAGTCCTACCCCAACAGCCACGCGCCACCATCGACCAAAGAAGAAGTTTCGCTCCATCGGCTCCGGCGCCGAACAGGCTTTTTGTTACGGCCTTTTCTTGGACGCAGGACCACGCAAGCGAGTCGGCGAAGTGCCCCTTCCAAGGGGACGACAACCGGGACCAAAGTGAGTGCGGTACAAAGTACCCAGCCCAATAGAGAAAATGAAACCCCCTTCGGCCACCGAAAATAAACTGCGGGTTGCACAATTCCGCAACTCAGTGAGAATGGAGAGTGTTATAGTAAATCGTTTCGGTAACTCCGATAACGGTACCTGATAACGATACGACGCGTGCGCAAAGGTTTGGTATCTTTATCGAAGAAATCAGAACGATCCACTAAAACTCTTTATTAAAACTCCCAAACGAGACGCCACCACTTGCATTAGAATGCGAAGAGAATAGAACACGACGCTACCTGGATCAAAAGATATAAATGACAAAAACAAAATTTCGCTAAGAGCCGGCGTCCACATAAGCTTAATATTTATCTGACCAAGAAGTCACATTGTAAACGTCTTTAATATACTTCAGAAGAAAAAAAGAACCTTGCTTGTAAGAAATAAATAAATATCGGTTATCTTGTTGATGGTAGGTTGCTCTGTACTATCAGGAGGCCGGCGATAGGCAAACTGTTTAATAATAAATAAGATATGTGCATCAGACACGTTAGTCAAATCTTCCACGAGAGTGGAACTTCTCTTGGCTAGTTTCCATACCCAAGCCAGGCAAGACGCGGAACAATAATCTAAGCAAGGTCCTGTTCTCAAGCTTTCGCATTATATTACCGCCGCTGCCCCGTTTTTCGGAGTTCCGGAATTCTGCGAGGCGTATAGTTTATGTATACGGGACGAAATGTCGGGTATCATTAGAGAGTTTTATTAGATCGTTCCGATGACTCCGATAACGACACCCGATGCTCCGCCATCGCCTTTCCACACGCATCGTGTCGTTTTCAGAGGTATCGGAACGATCTACTGAAACTCTCCTATAGGGAGTTTTAGAGAACCGTGTTTGCACATCCGATACGGCACGACGGGCCCTCCGGTACGAACTGCGCAAATGCGAGTCTTCTGCGGTGGCGCATGCGCAGTTCGTACCGGAGGGCCCGTCGTGCCGTATCGGATGTGCAAACACGGTTCTCTAAAACTCCCCATTGTCTCTATCGGACTGGCCGGTACGCACATCAGGAAAAGCTTGTGGAGCAGGTCAACGGACCAATTTGGGCACTTTGATTGGTGTATTTTTAACGGACGTCACATCGCCTGGTCTAAGGGGGAGAGATAGGAGGGTGTTGGGGGTAAAGTTTCCATATATTTTGTCTCACAAGCAGCGTCCAATTCAACGCCACTAGAAGCTTCGTATAAGCTGCGGAGCTCGCGCTCTGAGGCCGAGCCAAACAATTTCTGGACCGAACCCTACAATCGACTTAGATTTAATGCTCCCTCCCCTTTCCCTCTTATCACCCCGTAAACCAGGAGAGGTGACGTCCATGAAAGCGCGCCAATCAGAGTGCCAACATTGGCCTGGTGACTTACTCCAACCATTTTTTCGAATACGCTCCCGGTACAATCATTTGCATACGTCGGAGCATTAGTGCTGTGTATGTATACTGCGGCCGTCACTTCCAGGTCATGGTGGCCTTCGTGCTGACTCTGTTCTGGACGCTTCTCGACGTGGTCACGTGTCAGGTCGCGGTGCACGAGTGAGTTCCGTCCAGTCGGGGACCGTAATTAGTAACGGGCAGCTAGGGATACAGATTGAAATGTAGCGCCCACAGCTTCGAGAAGGATTCGTTCCACGCCACAGATGCTTGCTACCCGTCAAACGTCTGTCTGTTACAAAAAATAGGTATAAGTAGGGCTGGGCACTTGATCTATAAACCTACCGATCAATCGATTAATGCTTTGTTTGCGATTAACTTTCTTAACCGGAGAATCGGGCAAAATTTGAGAAACAGGCGAAAAAGTAAAAATGCAACGCATTCACCACGCAGACGTGGACGAGTACACACGTATGAAGGCACATGTTAGGCTAAACTTTGACCTAAAGCAAACCGTAGGGGACAAATTTGTAACTCTACGGGAGATGGTTATATGTTTCCCAGCCACTTCAACGCCATGAGAGTGTCCGTTTGGCGCAGCAGAGACTATCGTGAACAATGAAGGGCGTTCGCTATTACCGGAGAATATCAACGAACATCTTCCACCCAATCAATCAAAACGCCGAACGTCTGCGTCTGAGGTAGTAACCTAGGAGTGTGGACGTCTTTTGACCGTTTTCAACAACACATCATGGTTGATTTAAAATACAAAATTGTGCATTGCGCCGTTTATCACATTTACCATGCGAAAAAAAAAACGTTTTAATTGTATTATGCATAGTAATAAACAAAACCTATTAACCGTTTAATAATCAATTAGAGGGTGGCGATTAATCAAGTTAAAGCCTTGAATCGACCCTCAGCCCCATTTATAAGTTAACGCGCATGTCTGTAAAAAAGAAAACAGCGTTCCTTCCGTCACAAAGGGCGGTGGAGAGAAGCTCATTGGAGAAAAGCTCACTGGAAATAAGTTCACTGGAGGCTTACCGCAAAATCTTCGAATGTGGAGAAAATCTTACCTACGAATATGTGATCCGAGCGTTCACTCAACTAAAATAGCGCTCACTCAGCATGTTGGATGGTGTATCTACCAGAAGCAGGTATAGCCCCGCTCAACCTCGCGCATCTGCGTACCCTCCATTACAGTTCCAAGCGAGGCGCTGGCACGCGTGTTAGCCAAAGAAGGAATCACCGTACCCACAAGCCGATGTCCACGCTCAAAAAAATCCCCCGCCGAAAGAAAAAAGAATTCCGAGGACACCTAAGCATGAATGCCGTTCTTCCGCTCCCTTAGTTCGTCTGCGGTGTACTGGCGTGGACGGCCACGCTTTCACTACTGGCGGGGATGCGGCGGATTGCCGAGCGCGCGCTCTCGCGGAGGTGGCCGCGCCGCGCTGAGCTCGGCCGTGCAGCCTCTCCGGAGTTTGCCCGTGCGGGTTCTGCGGCCAGGCGCTCCCTTTTACCTGCGGCCGGGCCGCCGCGTTCTCTGCGCCTCCACAGAGTGGGCTTCTGTGGTGGCGTTCCTTGAAACTACGCCGCGAGAGAGCCATTGGAAGCCTCGTTCCTTGAAACTTAGACGCGCGCCAGCCAATGGGAGCCTATCCATCAGATTTCTGCTACAGACGATAGGCTTTGCCCATTGGGACAGGGAAGGTGCCGGTTGGCCCGGCGTCAAAAGCTGATGACGTCTGTTCGCTCCATGGGACAGTTAATGCTTTCGCATTAAAAACGCCAGGCGTGGTGTATAAGATCTCTTGAGCGGATTTCTACAGCCACCTACATCGGCGAGACGAAGAAATTCAATGAAAGAATCCGCCGACACAAAACGACGTACGCAAGTTCGACCACGAGCGCAGCGCGGTCGCTGAGCACTACGACGTCAGAGACCACGGGATTGCTTTCAACGACACCAGCATTATCGACACAAAGATTAACCCTCGGCATAGACTTTTCATTGAATCTTGCCACATTCAAACGACACAGGGAAACATAAATGGGTGCCTTGGCGCTTTCCAACAGTCTTGTTTGGTTGGTTGTTGTTCTTTATTTATTTATGAATGGTGTATATACGTGGTATTTTTCCTTCTTTTTTATTTTACCAGATCTGTTTTTGTTTTTCAAGCGCTTCTTATACAATGCTGTGGTTCCACCACAAAAATGAAATGAATACTTTCTATAGAGCTATAATCAAAGGATAGGCGGGGGAATATATAACTAGTGCAGTAGGCCTCTAGTTTGACAATAATCGGTGACAGGTCAAGAACGAGTGGAAGCTCCTCCCACCCCTTTCAACTTCAGCGGAGCGAACGGTGGAGAGGAGGTCGCCTCCTCTCCGGCGTTCGTTCTCCTCAAGCGGAAAAAGGTGGGAGGAGCTTCTACTTCGTTCTTGACCTGTCACCGACTTTAGTTCGTCGATTGCATTACCTTTTATGCAGTAGCAAGCACAGCATTGTCAACTCTCTCTCGACATTTCTTCACTTATTTAAGAAGGTATATGCTTTCATTTCCGTTCTACCAATCAAAAAGTAAAAAAAAAACGATATTTTTTTTTTATTTTGATTACACGTCAGAAGTAAATATGGCAGCAGCCACGCGAAAACAGTCGACATGAAAGCTAAACGATGACTGCACTACAACGCCGTTCGCTTACATGTTTATCGCATGCATGACGTGCCAGTAGCGTTTGTTCCACTACTACTTCAGAATGTTCAACCCACTCCCAGAATGTGGGAACTAGTTGTTCACTTCAACAGATAGACATTCAGTTTATAACCGCCACCTTAAATAAAAATTGAACTCAAGGACAGATTTTCTCCGAGTCTGTAAAAAAACTGGTGAGCTTTCCTCCGCACCCGCGCAAAAGTTAGTGAGCTTTTCTCCGGCAAGCCCTTCTCCGGTGAGCTTTTCTCCGGGATTCCGCCGCAAAAATAAACTAGAAATATCCGAATTATCAGCTATGTAGCGTTAACGGTTGGGATAAGCTGGAGGCCAATGTTTGAGGACCTGTCGTTATCTCAATCAAAAGTTTCAATCAAAGGTAGGTGTTTCTTGGGACAAAAATGACAGCCAACAGATCCCGCAAAAGAGAGTGGATACAGACTAAGTAATTTTAAACTCTAAGTGCGTAAAAAATGTGTTCCAGAGACTTACATCCATGGCTACACCTTTTCAGCATCTTTATTTCAAGTAACACATTCTTTTAATTGTAATGTAGAGAGCTGTTGCATAAAACATTCTTTATTTTAAGGGTGTAAACAGGATGTAGAAAAGGCTGCTACGCTAAAGAAAGATTGCGTAGTGCAAGTTCGTCTGCTTCTTGCAGAGGGGTTTCGGAGGTTCGGTTTCGGACTCCGGAGGTTTGAGTTTCGAAGTGTTTCGGAAGAATCCGAAACGTTTTGGACGAAATTTTGGTCGTTTCGAAGGTTCGGCAGTTTCGTAGCTATCTGGCCAACGTGGCGTTGTTCCTTTTGGTTTTGCGGACGTTGGGAGTGTTTCAAGGCTCTAAATCAGGGGTGGCTAAGCTCGCGAGCCGCAAGCGGCTCTTCGCATGTTAAAGGGGGGTGGGGGCAACGATTTTAAGATTAAAAGAATTTGCATCTCGTCATTTTTACGTTTATCGTGTCCCGGAGGATGGAGAAAACATCTCCTTCATTAAAAAATGTCGCAAATCCGCTGTATAACTCGCAAAGCAAAAGTCGAGCTTTTACGAGTGGCAGCTGAAGAAACTACGGCGAGAAGCTTACGTGACCTCGCTCGGCTCTAAGCTGCAGCATAACGCCCGCTAATGTCAGCAGAGAGAGGAGAGGAAGCGTCCTCCGAGAGAGCACACGGGAAGCTACACGGCACCCCGAATTACGTCACTAGGAGTGGGACCAGGTGTGAACCTGAAGTCTGGGGTGGTGAGGGGTACACAACAACTATGGTCGGTTACAAGTCAAGAAGGTAGGAGAAGCTCCTCCCACAAGCGTGATGCGCCCGTTTCAAATCTCTCCGCGGTCGCAAGAAGAGTTCACTGGAAACGCTCCTTGTTCCGCTTCAATGGATTCCAACTTGTCTCCGATCCCACTTTTTAAGAAAGCGACCTTTGTATTCATTGGAGGGGGAACCGAGCCCCTGAAAGCAGCCTTGGTATCCATCGGAGGGGGAAGCTAATGCCCGAAAGTCGTATTTGTTTCCATCGGAGGGGGAAAACTCTAATCTCCCTCTCGTGGCTTCCACAATGCTAAGTCAAAGTCGAAAGATAAAGCAAATATGTACAGAAAGGCAAGACCCTCCTCGCGCGTTGGCCGCGACGTCACGGAAACGATGGGAGGCTATTGGATGCGGAGGTGGCGGAGGGATATATGATTCCCTTTGAGGGGCATTTGCCGCTACCTTCTTAACCTGTAACCGACTATAGGACACGCAGGCGAAATCGGTTTTCTCTTCTTTACTTCAGAAATGTCAGAGGGTAACTTCCACAAATTTTTGACTGAAGTCCAGACAATCGTTGCACCCCCCCCTTTAAAGTGCGGCTCGCGGCTCGCGGCCCCCTTCCGCCCCCATCCCCCCCCCCCCCCCCCCAATTCGCCCGCCTCCCTCCCGATCACACGAGCACTTCCCAAAAATAAAAAGGAATGGAACGCGTTTTAAATCGAAGGACATGGTTGCGGCTTGGTAGTCTTGTGCTATACTGCTACATTACCTACAGTACTTTTGACTCGGATAGATTGAAAGTAGCTCGAGTTTCGTTTATTGCTTTGATCGTTTATTGACATTTACGATCAACGGAGTTACAACAACTCCGTTAACTCCTCAACTGCTTACTCTCGTTGACACCGATCACGAAAGACTACGAAAATAATAATAGATACACTTATTTAGGAATTCATTAGTTAAAATAAATTTTAAAACAATTTATGAATCTCTCAGCGCACCTTAGAACGACTTTAGCATTGTGTCACTTTATATATATATAGTATATATATATATATACTCGCAGGCACAGCAATCATGTCCTCCTTTGTTCCTTCCTGCTCGTACTCGTCACTGCTCATCAGTGTGCTCTCCGTTCCTTATTCCTTCGCTCTTGATCTTATTTTTGTGTTCCCCGTTCTCTTTCCGCTTGTGCTTGGTTTTATAACTTAACTTTAATTTTGCAGTGTTCTTTTGTATTTTGCTTGGAGGGCCAGCATCTGGCCCTCCAGACGATCCGCTTTACTTTTTGCCGATGGCACGGCAGCTCGGATGGCAGCCAATAAATAAGCTTCGTCGCTGCGCGTGCATACAAAAAAAAAAAAAACAGCAACCCGAGTTTTTTGCAGTTCCGAAGGCTCCATTGTCGACACTACCGGAACCGGTATGGTAAGCAGAGCGACCGAGCAGACGAGGAACCGGACAGAGAACAAACTCACAAGCCGAGGAACAATGGAGAGCATTCGCACCGGGAACATCATCGTCGCCTTTAGAGCGGCTCGTACCCAGCCCGTACCAAGCAAAGTTGCTTCGTCAGCAAAAACAACATGTGTAATCGTTAAACGAATCCATATAAACACAACCCATAATGTTGTCTACAAAAATATATTGCAATACATCAGCAATTTTGTTTTATCGATCCATTTTTTTTTCTAAATGTGTGACCGTTGTTTTCAACAAATCAAAAACTACAATTGCGATAAGCATCTCCTAAATGGCATTCGAGATGTTCTCCGACACGTCTGACACCCAAAAGCTTGAATGACCTTTAGGAATCTCGAAGGCCTTCGGCCTAAACGGCATTTGAGTTCACCATGTGACAGGGGTATAAGGTGACTTATTCGCCCCTGTCCTTCGCACTTTTCTTTTGTTCATCACGTTATTTAATCTTCTCCAATCTTAGAGTCACACCGCTAACCTTGACGAGCTTACCTGCGTTCTTGCTTTTATGAAATCCCTCTGTGTTTGGGGACTAATAGATCCTCTCAAGCAACATTGGCGGTCACCACTCCTTGGGCACAAAGCGTCTGATTGGATCCGAGTTCGCGACGAACGCTGACGCTGCCTTCGTGTCCGATACACGCCCAGGGCACGTGACCAAACAACGGCGGTCTCGAATAACTGGCGCCGCAGCCACCAGATGGCATGAGCTTCTGAAGAGGGTCTATGCGGAGCGTAAGTTCGCCTGCTTCTTGCAGAGGGGTTGCGATGATGTGAGAACGCCGAACTCTTATTGGCTGATTGAGAAATAAAAGTAGTGGGTAGATATCAAGGCATCTAGCATTGAGGTCTACCCACTATTTCTTTCAAATCAGCCAATCAGAGCTCGGCGTCCTTCTGACATCACCGCAACTCCTGCGCAAGAAGCAGACGACTTGCTCTCCACGTTCAAGTCTCGGACACTCGGTCCTCTTAGAATGCACTGTCTGAAGCGATGCCGCGCGACACACACAGACACACACGGGCACACGCGCACGCACGCACGCACGCAAAATGTGTACAATCCAGGCTAGTACATACAATTGTCTGTGCATACTAACGTCAATGTAGCGTACATACTGAAACGCTGCAAAAGGAGAGCTACCATGAGAAGGACTGGTGAAGGCGAGCGGGTTGAACATGAATACATAAAATACCAAGCTACCATAAATACATGCTACCATGTATTTATGGTAGCTTCATAAATACCAAGCTACATAAATAAATACCAAGCTACATGCATAGCTACATAAATACCAAGCTACCATGAATACATGAATACCAAGCTACCATGAGAAGACGTCTGTTCTTTGTTGCAGACCATTCCCGATGGGTGACTACAGGAAGGGTAGAAGAGCTTGGCTCGGTGACGTCACAATATCGGACGATGACATTCCGAATGTCCCCGATATCTCGGACAGAAGAAGCTATCACAAAGGTTCGATCTTCTCCAGAACCTTTTTCACTGGCCGCTGTAGATTCACTAGAAAGAAGGCAAATAAAAAAATAGAGCACGATTTTAATCTACGGCTGACTGACCTAATCACTGGATTCAACGTGTTTATTCTTTTGATGCAATACAGGAGCTAATGGGGCCATGAAACGTCCCTTTCGGATGCTTTGTGTAGATGCACAATGTATACATGGCTTGTATGTGACGTTATCACATCGTGCTAAACACTTACTTGTTTTTGCTAAAAAAGAAATCAATGCCGTAAAATGCATGCTTTAGTGGACACGCGCTTAGCAGCAAGGCCGTCAGAATGGCCGCCGATGTGGCATCAGTGCAGAACATGTGTAGGCGGTATTCAGTGGCCGCCATGTTTGAGTGCGCTGTTCAGTGCGCATGCTCGGAGTGAGCTCACATTATTAAGCTGCTAAGACCGGCAATACTCGACGGCGTGGAATGCGCGTTGCGAATGAACTGTGGGCGCTCGTCGTCTGCACGCGCTCAGCAGTCCGCGTACACAGCTATGACCACCAGCGAATACTTCCTATAGACCAACACAAACCAGATGTGAGCATGCGCCGCGCGCTGGTGATGGGGATCTATGCACGTTTGCAAGTCCGGCTTCAGGAGCGCCATCTTGCTCAGTTGCGATGCGCTTGGGTGCAGCCATGGTCGTTTACGACGCCTTAGCAAGGCTTCGTAGTCGGATTATGACGCTCAAACGCACCAACCAGTCGAATGGCACGGCGCCCAGATCCGGACTTGCAAACGTGCATAGGCAAAAGTGTGACGACACTCATAGCGTACCTGTCGAGTGATCCTACTGGAGAACGTGGGGATAGAGGCGGGAAGTAACTCCTTAGAGAAGGAATAACGTGAAAGTGAAAAAAGACGTAAACTCTGTAACGTCTGTCTCCAAGCAGCCATTTCCCGGCCGTTGCCGTCAACCCCGACGTCCGCTTCCACGACGACGTTAAGCTGGGCGAACGGCAGAGAGGTCGACGAAGTTCCCGGAGGAACTCCGGGTGTCGGTCCCGGACCCCGGCTCGCCTTCGGTTCGGCCTGCAGCGCGGACGGAGAGTGCGACATGGCCCTGGGACTCAGATGCCTCGGTAACTCACTCGCGAAACCGTCGGTATGAAAAGAGTTCGTTGCCAAAAAGCGTGCGGGGATTCGCATTGCACGTGGCCATTTTCGCTCTTGCTGTATACCGACTTGGAAATGATGAGCAAAAATCTCGGACGTTATTTTCTCAAAATATTTATCTAGAGCAGAGTAAAAGCTTTGGTCATGTTCGCTTTCGCGGAACGCTACCCCGCGTACCGTCAATATTTCGTAGGATTGCGGGTCAAATCTGCCTCAGCTATTTCCCGATGTGCCTGACTATCGCGATTTAAACTTTTCTAGATTTTTTTCCGGCAGCGTTTGAATTCAATTTATCACTTTTGGAGGCCACTTTTCTTCAACGTTCGATGCATAAAAATGTTTATTTTTAAAAGTGTTCTCAACTCAGAAGAAAGCCAGTAAGAAAATTTAGGCTTGGAATTGGTCTTCAGCGGAAACCTGAATTATTTCAGCGAATTCGAACAATAATAATTAGTTATTAATATTATAGTAATAATATTAACAATCAGTCAATCAATCCGGTTTTTTTTTGTGTCCGTGAACAATCATTCGGTCTTGGTGCTGGCCCACCGGACATTCAACCATTTAAAAACAAGGAGCACACTCACATTACAAGATAAAACATGAAAATTATAACTAGACGAAAACACACAAACATCCGAATCAGCGGCGCGTAAAATTCGAAGGTAAATATTCTACTTGAAGTTGGTAAGTTGGTGCGCCGTTAAGTTGAATGTATATAGTCTGGAGAGTAAATCACGCAGCCAGAATAAAAACGAAAGTGTAAACTGACAAAGTTTCTTGCGAATATTAGAAACCATGTAGCCCTCATGCCATTTGTAAACATTTCAGGGTAGTTCAAAAGTGATAGTAAGGTATCGGCTTCCTCAGCTTCAAGAGTAAATAAACGTTTGATAATAATAATAATAATAATAATAATAATAATAATAATAATCATAATAATAATAATGATAATGACAATTCTTTATAGTTCTGTAACAAACATGTGGTCTTGATTCTGGCACACCGAAACATCAAAACAATCGAAAAACAGGAACATACAAGTATTGTACACTGATTAACACCAGCAAAACATGAAAACATCTCAATTAGATTGAAGTAAACAATACATTTCATTACACAAAAACTAAGTAGAAAAACATTATGCGCGTTGGCATTTCGTAGTAGTTTAAATGTAACAATAGCACGTCGGCTATGGGAGCCACCGAAATAAAGGCGACGTGAAGACAGAGCTGTAAGCTTGAAAAGAAAATAAGTTTTCAGGCCGGGCTTAACTTGAACAAATTTTCTAGGGAGTTATGAACGATAACTCTGAGAGCGCGCTTAAAAAATCTCAGCTTCCCTGCGTACCCGCTGTAGCTTTCTAAGAACCTGTAGCTATTGGGTTTATTCTATACAAAGATCTAGGTACATAGGAGCGTGAGTTGAGCCTTTTAGCCACTCTAGAAACTCGAACACATAGTTCAGATAAAAGACATGCAAATCAATGAATCCATACAGAATCTTAAAAACCTCTGACACGCCAAAAAAAAAATTTTTTTTCCATGCCAGGCGTTGAAATGGCATATCAGGACATCACAAAAAAAAATATTTCACTATAGAGTTGCGTAGTTTTTTTATAAAAAATAGAAATACGAGGCCCAATTCAAAGTTCCCGCCGTGCACTGTGACGTAACAGTGTACCGCAAGGTGTCGGGGCGGTCAGAAGGGAGGCATCGACCTACGTCACTAAAAGTGGGTTCCCCGGAAGTCACGTGAGTTTCACTCCTCGTGCTCTCCGCGACCGTGCCTAAGATTTTTTTTTTATTCTGTTCTTTGTACGAGCGATTGTAGAAAACGAAGTTTCAGTTCCACTAGCTCTTTATCGCTGCACCGTTGGTTCGTTTGCGTGCTGTAAAATTTGAGGACGAAGAGTCAGTGGATCGACGTGATGGAGGTCAGTGATGAAAGCGTTGCGAGTACAAGCCAGTGTACGAGTGCATGCCGTCAGTCGGATAATACAGGACTATACTGGGCGCAAAACAAGCTATCAAGTTTTGAAAAAAAAATTTAGAACGCTCGCAGAAATTAGGATTGCTAGCATACGACACGCCCGATCGCATTGCTGAAGGTTCAGACACCGAGGTCGTTGAATCATCGGATACTCTCCAGGCTAAAGATGCCTGCCGTCTAAAGAATACGAACTGGTTTGTGGACCAAGTACAAGTAAACGTCGAGCACAAAGTACGTATTTTGTCTAGAACATGAGTAGAACTTGTTTACTAGGTGCACATGCGGCCGATGTATGTCTCTCGGAAATGCATGCAGTGTGATCTCTTCTTCAGTTGCTGAAATACCGGGACAGTCCCTCACACAGCACCTTCTAGGCATTGTAGTTGATCACGTCTATTCACTGACTCCGCTTCTTCTACCTTTACAGCAACATTAAGCGATGAAAAGCAAATAAAAGAAACCTTGTCTGCTTGGATCGCTCGTGGAGGTGCGGAAAATAACAAAAATATTACACGCGCTCGCGGTAAGCACGAGGAGCGATACAACTCACGTGACTTCCGGCGATGCCTCCCTTCTGACCGCCCCGACACCTTGCGGTACACTGTTACGTCACAGTGCACGGCGGGAACTTTGAATTGGGCCTCGTATTTCCATTTTTTATAAAAAAAACTACGCAACTCTATAGTGAAATATTTTTTTGTGATGTCCTGATATGCCATTTCAACGCATAGCATGAAAAAAAACTTTTTTTTTTTGCCGTGTCAGAGGCCCTTTAAACAAAAATAACAAACTCGCCTTTTCTCGGCGTCGTGTAGATCAAGTAGTCTGACGCACCTCAACAGAGCCTCGTAATTGAAAGACTTGCCAAGAAGCGGTGCTTAAAGATTGAAATGATTTTTACACTTTCAATTCTTAGCAAATTACTTTACAGAAACCATCCCACACCACCGATGCGTATTTTAGCTGACAACGGCTCAGTGAACAGTAAAGGGTAATAAAAGTACAAGGATTGGTGAATCTCCTTGTCAAGCGACTCGCGACCTCCCAAAGCTCGTAACGATTCACCAACTATTCTTTTCACGTGAACATCAAAACGCAGGCTTGAATCAAAACAACACCGACATCTCTTACCTCTGTTACACGAGACAATAAATCGCCGTAAGTACGATAAAACATTACGATACTAATCTCCGGAGAATAGAAACAAGAGCGACAAAGGACAAACAAGTTCTTTGTCGTTGTTCCCTCTCCATGGAATGTTATCGCTATTCTCGCCCAGCTCGCTTGCACCTTTGCATTAATTACATTATCATCAGAGATGGCAGTAATGACATTACTGTAATGAAATTACAGTAATTAAATTACTTCTTGGAGTGATGAGTAATGTAATGAATGACTTCTCTGAGGCAAGCCACTTTAGTGACGTGATGAATTACTTTCGGGCAGATAAGTACAGAGAAAATTCCTCCATTACTTTTGAGGAAATTACTATTACCGCATTGGAAAATTCGTTTGCCGAGCTTCAAAACAGAGAAAAATTATTTTTGTATGTTGAAATGTTGTCAGAAAACAGCATCAGAGCAAAATAAATGACGGCCACCTAAGCAAAGCGTTGTACTTGAGGAGCTGAACAGAACGCACAAGCGGAGGGCTGGAATGGCAGAAGGAAAAAGCTCCGTGCTAAGACATCGCTGGAAGGCAAAGGCTTACGAACTCCAGGCACGGCAGATTCATGCGGCGATCGCGTCATCACGACGATACTATGCTGCCGTTTATCCATAAGCTGACAGTGCCGGTGGAACTGCAAGCTAACCAGAACCAATCAAACACCTCCCTTTAATCACCTGACCCGTCTTTTTTCTGCGCGTGGGCATGAACGAGAGCGTAGTTACGCGGCAAAAGAGCGTGTGACTGTTCAACAGAACACGCTTCCGCCACTGTCAGCTTACGGGTGAACGGCTTCATAGGCTACAAGGTGAAGGACATGTCATTAGTGAGGTCAACACATTTTAAAACCTAAGAGGATAGAACAAACAGATCCCCAACCGTCTTGCTCTTTCGTCAAGCAGGTCAAACCTAAGCACCGACAATTGTGAAGAACCAACGACCGGAATAAGTCGTTAATTCCAATACCTTATGTTAAAGCCCCAGAACGTTTCGTGCGTCCTCGAGCAAAACAGGTGCGCGCTCGCGCTGTGCCTCGCTACCTTCCCTCGGGAAGTTTATTCAGGAATAAGCCTCAAGGAGATATCGCCCGCCGTTTGTTAAGAAGAACACAATTTCAGGAGCTCGCGCCATTCCTCAACTGGCGACGCTTCTGCTGAGCAATTATCCAGGCCCCTTGTGGGACAATGCGCAAAAACTTGGGCTCTTCGTGTGTTTGGGAAAAAAACTCCTTGAAAGGAATGACCGAGAATAGAGTCTGACTATTCGCGTTCCCAGCTCGGCGCTCGCCCTCCCGTGGCGGAAACGGAAGCGCTCAGTGAGGGTCCCCCGATTCTCCTGCTCAGAGGCACGGCGGAACTGCGCCCGATCATGGCTCGCGAAATGTCGTTTCCGAATGCAAATAATTCAGTGTCCCAACGTAGTGCTGCAGACGGTATAGGATTGTACCTTACTGGAGAGTTTTAGTATTGCGCATAAAGGAAACGCAAGCGGTGTGCGTTTGCGTTCGAGTTGCGCGCCCCACGTTGTGCGTGCGCCTTATCGCCATGCGGTATCCGGGACCGCAATTTTCGGCTCCACGCACGCGCAGTGTGGAACACGCCAAGCAGCACAAACACACAGCGCTTGCGTTCGCTCGTATACGCAATACTAAAACTCACTACTGTTTCACCGGCTTCAACGCCCACAGAAACGCGCTGCAGTGAGCGACAGTGCAAGCAGGTAGGCGTTCCTTCGAACTGGAAAGGCTGAGATTGGCGAATCGACGGAGCGTAAAAATGAAAGCAACTAAATGTTATAAAAATAAGTACTTAAAAAAATGTTTTATTTTTTTATTTTTTGCTCATTTGGTTTGGAAGGATATTAGCAGCGATTTTGGACGTTTTGCCGATTGTCAAAAGTCGCGACTTGATATGCAAAATATACTTCACACCACAATTAATGTAATTTGCTATGGATTTCTTACATTAGCTAGAATGTTTTCATCAATTTTAGACTATTTTTTATTACTTGGTAATTAAAAATGCTGCAATTGGCTCCAGTGATTATAATCAGCACACTTTTGATTGTCATATTTGTTCGCTTGTTTGAAATTAGATCATAAGCAACAAATTATATTAGAGCTTGAAAAATTACGTATTAAAATATCTGAATTTTAAGATTGTTAGTAATATGAATACAAATCATGGCAATGTATGCCCCAATTAACGCCAAGATCCCTAAAATACGCCATTTTAAACATAATAGCCGTTCCAGAAAAGGTATAGTTTGTTTTCTTTTAGCATATGAAAAACTCTGACATCGTTATCAAGATAGACAAACAGTCAAACACTGGAGGCAATATAAAGTTATAAGCGTCGCGCAGTTGCTATCAAAAACACACACACACACTTCAGCTGTCTGACTGCGATTGAGTCTTTGGGCTGTTGCAGTGAGAACAGCGTTTATTAATTTATACATTTTGTGAACCTATCGTGAAAATTATAATTATTCTATTATCTTGTGCTGGGAATAATGTTGAACCAATTAATCATCTGAACACCCAAACACCCATTAAAAGGCCCGCAGTTCAATATTTCTCATGACAATTATATGGCAGGGAAAAGGCAGTGAGAACGCAAAAAAATCAGCGCTGACTTTTTTAACAATTACAACTACAAATATCAGCCTGGATTGAACATGTATGTCACAAAATAAAGTTTCCAGAACAACCTTTCTAACTAAATAATTACCGATGTGAGACACATCTTGGAGTTATGAAAAAAATTAATCAAGACTGAGTATCAAAATTAAGTCCAGAAAAGAAATTAGTTTCGGTTTCGCTCGAAAATTAGAACGCGGATCTTGCGTAAATATTACGCTTGAACACGTTCTTGTTTCTCAAGGTAAAAAAGGTGACCTGCGCTCATAACACCCTAGCTTCCTCGTATTGCCAGAAATAATTTGTCGCTCAGTGAAGCCAGCACAGTTGACAGGCTCAACAGCAGCACGCATCTCCGACCCTCGCTACCGACGCGCCATTTTGGAAAATGGGTTCCATACCGTATAGTTGGTTAGGTCGCGAATACTCGACGACAACTCTTCTTGACAAAAGCGTTGGAGGTATACAGGCACGCGTTCACCTCTCCCATGCAGAGCGCTGAATAAAGCTGTGCGCAGGCTCGCCTCACTCTCCACTGCATTGCCAAGAAAAATTGTTTGCCGAGCATATTAAGTGCTTTTGGGAGAGTGGGAATTAGATTGCATCTCGGGCGGAAGGCAAACATTTCACGTGACGACTCCTACAGCAAAGACACGCACCTGCCATTGCTCGACTTAGCAAACTGACACGTACTGCAGTGTCTAAATCAGGAAGACGGAAGCCATATCCCTGCTAACTAGGAAGACCTTCACCGTTGAATGAACAGCGAAACGGCAGGTCGCGTTGCCCTTTTGTTAGTCACATCTAAAAAATCTGTCTGCTTATTCCTCATGTCATTGCTCTTATGTCATTTGCGCCAGCAAAACCACTCGCTGAGTAACGGTTCGCTTTGAGGCACGCCGGCGTAACATAAGTGCAGCAGGAAGATCTGAGTTTCGGTACCTTCGCAGAACCACTCAGCTCTTTGACGTCACATCGCTGCGTTGGCGCTGCTGTCAGGCACTGCGCATGCGCAGCGCCTCGCTTCTCTGCAGGATCTGGTTTCTGCACGCGCTGTGGCATTGCAGAAAACGAAGGGGTTGTTTTGTAAAACGCTGTGTTAGTGTATAGACCTTTTCCGCTTTCCCTCGCCCCGACCGCCAAGTAGGCATATCCGGTATGGGCGACGAAAAAATATTTAAAACGTTTCAACATTCAAATAGTAAAAAAGATAGAGGAGACAAAACGAGAATGGGGACGGATTCAGGCTTATCTCCTAAATGCATTCTATTGGCGTAGGCGAGGCAATGCATGTTTTCGCCCATACTGAGAGTGACGATATTTCAAGATGGCGCCGCCCTTGCTGAAAAAGGTCTGCGCGGTAAACAAAATAGAGCACGAATTACTGCCTCGCGGTCTTCAAAACTAATGTCAAAGTAAATGGTACGTACTTTTGGAGAAAGTAATTATGTAATGTAATGTCATTACCTTTAGTCGGCGGTGATTTGTACTGTGATTTAACTACATTTTGCAGTTTCCAGACAAGTAATAAGTAATGTAATTTAATTACTTCTTAAATTAATTTAGCCATCTCTGATTTATCATCATAGCCAACATAATGCAGGCTGTTCACCCTTTTGCTCTACTGACGCTAACTCCTGGTTAGCTCAGTTTTCGACACATCTTTCAAATGGAGAGGTCCTAGTTGATACCAGTTGTTGATCACATTGTCGCCAATTTTGCTCTGTTGATTTGGAGTTCTGTGTTTGTCCTTTGTCCCTCTTGCTCCCCTTGCTCCGTGAGTTATTTTCATCATTCTTGTCTAGCTCGCTTACCTTTGCATTTAATTGCATTATGATCATAGCCTTCAAATGCATGCCGTTCCCCCTTGGGGGTGTTGGAACTGGTGGCAGCTGTTAAAGCCCGTTTGCTCTACTGCAGCGTCTAAATCTTGGTTAGCCTAGACTCTACCGCCTCCCGGAGTGTCTGGCGATGCCGATTTAATACTGTTCACATTCTTTTCTGTACCATTTAAATTTAATTTCCTACAAAAGGAGGGACACTACCCAGAAGAAAATAAATTCTACAAAAAAGGTTGATTTAGAAAAATGTCGCATTTACATCCACCAGTATCTAGAGAGCATTCCCAGAAAGCTTCTCTTGGTTTACACTTCATTGTTATTTGTTATAAGCTATTTTCGGTCCACCGATGCTAAAGAAAAGTATAGGTTGGAGGACTTCGAACGCATTTTTCTGCGTTCCACGTTCTGGCATACATTTCTCTTTAAGAAAACTACTGTTTGGTAAAAGGACAGAATTAAAAACTCACTCACTGTTTTTCCTAACAGGAATTTAATAGGCAATGCAGCTGTGGCATTGTTTCTTTTTTTTTTTTACTTTGTGGGTATCTTTCTTAAATCATGTTAAGACTTTGTCGACAAAGTAAAAGACAAAAAAAATTATTTGATTTTTTCACCGCGATGTTAACACAAAATAAATTACTTTTTGAATTTTGATTTCACAGCTGCGCTCTCCAGGCATTCTGCTGCGAGTCTAGTGAAAAACGTTGGGTGTTACATTAGTTTTCTAGCGATAGTATAGCTAAATAAAGTCAGTTTGTTCCTGATAAAAACGCCTATAGTGTTTATTTTTTTTTTTTTTTACAATTCATTTACGTAGATGAAACTTTGTATTGCATTCTATCCCGCGACTGCTAGTATATGCTGTAAATTTCATTCATATTAAGCGAAAGGCTCAAAAGGGTTTCCCTTTTGGTGCTGTTCCCCTCTTAAGAAGGCCAGTTTTCTTTAACTTTGTGTAAAAAGAATCGCCTCCCAAAGTACGGAAATTTAACCCCGCGGCTTGCTTTTAATCTTTTTTGGTAAAGTTATAACTCCTGCGCGAAGATAAATTGGTAGAGCGAATTCGCTTCAAGCCACGTAAAATTGGGAATGTTACATCCAGTGCGGGAGGATATTTATCTTGCGGCACTATTGGTATTTCACTCAGGTTTACGCTTATTATTATCCAGAGCACAAATAAGGAGCGGTTTCTCTGGTGATTGTAATTCTCGTTGTGCTGTGTTAAACATAGGAAATCGGTGAAGTTAGTAAGCAAACTGCACTTCCGCGAGACATCGAATTTGTTCGCTGAAATGTTGAAATTTGTCCAGTTGATTCCCGGGGTGTTAAAATCTCCCAATATTAAACATTTATGAGCGTCAAGCTTGTTGACAGTATCTTCTAGATATCTAAGGTAGTTTGTAAATTCGTCCGGAGTCACTTGCGGAGACTAGTAGAAAACGCAAATAAGAATGCGTCCGTGGCGATTGCAACAAATATCCACCCACAAAGACTCGGGGCACTTTCCGAAATCTAAACGTCCAGTCGCGACGAGGCGTTTGTCGAGGGCAACTAGGACGCCACCGCCCATTTTCTCATCTCCAGACCTTTCGCGATCGCGACGGTGTACATCAAAATTGGGAGGAAAGTAATTAGAAGACGGCGAAGCTTGAACACAGCCAGGCAACAGAGAAGTCTGATAAGCTAACATTTGAAAATAAATTATCCGCCTTCGTTCCAGAACCTCGAACATTCTGATAGTAAAAACCTAGACTACTGAATGTTTCCGTCGGTTATAACCGCCTCGCAGCACAACAGCAACAACAAACAAAAATAATGATAAAAAATGAAAATAATAACCGTCTTCATCGTCGTCATCATCATCATCATCATATCTCGAATGGACGCAGGTCCGGGCTGTCTTCGGCGCGGTGTGCCTGTGGCCATGCCACACCCGTCTTCGTCCAGGAGAAAGACGGTGGCAGGTGTGTCCGAGGTACGCACAAAGTCCGCGGAAATGCGGTCTCTGCCATGATTCTGAGTAACGCTGCTGAAGGGATTTCTAATTTCGCTAAAAACAGACCATTGAAACCATAACAAAAAAACTCGACTCGCGTTTTTATTATTTTTTTCTTCGTCACCGGCAGCAGTAAAGCATGGTTCACACGAAAACACAGTGAGGGCGCAGGCGAGCTAATGTAAGTTTACCATTTTGTTAAGACACCCGAGTCTGAGTGAGAACTCTGGAAGCTACCAAGGTAGAGGAGACAGGGAAAGAAGTCAATCAGACGATGTCTGACAGACTTTGGTTGTTTCGAGGGTTTCGTCACCCAGTCTCTGGTGTTTTAGCAACATGGTTCACACACTTGCGTTTGCTTACGATCGAGTTCTTGTGATCTCTTACGATGAGAGAACCTATAGTGGCACGCTGGCGCCATCTTGAGGTGGCCCTGGAACTAGCTTTGTTCGATCTACCTGCACTTTCTGCAGCGGTGCAGAAAGGTGTAGGTTCGTATCTCAATACACAGACCAGAAGTACACTGCCCTAATCTTTTCTGCACCGGTGTAACAGGTGCAGGTAAATCGAACGCAGCCAGTACTTGCGAGGTCAAGTGTACGTATAGTACCTTTGAACAACGGACCTTTGCGTTGAGGTCGGAAGGTTCTGGAGGAGGTGAAGCCGAGGGAGACTTCCGATTTGGAGGGACACGTTCTTAACGATGACCAGACCCAAAAGACCCTATTGGACGAGAGGGAGAGCTGATTTGGCGCCAACGGCTGTTTTGGGCCACAGTTGGGGGTGTTACCACAAATCGCGACTTCTCTTCCGGCTTCACTTGGGGCTTTTTCGTTTGGCTAGCTTGAGTCGGTATGTCGCCTCCTTTTCTTCCTACCTCCACGGTCCTTTAAAACATTGTCAAACGATTTTCAAACTAAAAAACAATAATGCGTGAAAAATATTTTAGAAGTACGGAAATGCCAAGCGTTAAACAGCTAACCCATCGCTGTCTCCAGTGCGTCCTCTCGCCTTGAGTGCCTTTATACAAACACGGGCTTTTGCTTGGACATCTAAACCATTTTCCGCCCCATCGTTTTTCTTTTTTCTTATTTTTTTTAAGTGCCCGCGATTCGGTGCCACTCAGCTCAAGCGCGGAGCCTTGGCCAATGCTTAGATGCCATTTTACCGCACAAGTCTCTTACCGAGTGCGCCAGCACGCCACGCGCTGGCCCACTCAGTGCAACAAAGGGTACCTTCACTCTGAGACATTTGTTAGGGTATGAAAATTAAAAGAATAAAAAATATATATGATCCTTGATCAGTACCGCCTGAATGTAGACACAGCCGATATAAACACCAATTCGATATAAATAAATTGGATCCTTGGATCAAGTGGGAATTTCACCAAAA
>JAZHYW010049691.1:0-50986 GCA_037355805.1 Ixodes ricinus | reverse complement strand
ATAAATTATCCGCCTTCGTTCCAGAACCTCGAACATTCTGATAGTAAAAACCTAGACTACTGAATGTTTCCGTCGGTTATAACCGCCTCGCAGCACAACAGCAACAACAAACAAAAATAATGATAAAAAATGAAAATAATAACCGTCTTCATCGTCGTCATCATCATCATCATCATATCTCGAATGGACGCAGGTCCGGGCTGTCTTCGGCGCGGTGTGCCTGTGGCCATGCCACACCCGTCTTCGTCCAGGAGAAAGACGGTGGCAGGTGTGTCCGAGGTACGCACAAAGTCCGCGGAAATGCGGTCTCTGCCATGATTCTGAGTAACGCTGCTGAAGGGATTTCTAATTTCGCTAAAAACAGACCATTGAAACCATAACAAAAAAACTCGACTCGCGTTTTTACTATTTTTTTCTTCGTCACCGGCAGCAGTAAAGCATGGTTCACACGAAAACACAGTGAGGGCGCAGGCGAGCTAATGTAAGTTTACCATTTTGTTAAGACACCCGAGTCTGAGTGAGAGCTCTGGAAGCTACCAAGGTAGAGGAGACAGGGAAAGAAGTCAATCAGACGATGTCTGACAGACTTTGGTTGTTTCGAGGGTTTCGTCACCCAGTCTCTGGTGTTTTAGCAACATGGTTCACACACTTGCGTTTGCTTACGATCGAGTTCTTGTGATCTCTTACGATGAGAGAACCTATAGTGGCACGCTGGCGCCATCTTGAGGTGGCCCTGGAACTAGCTTTGTTCGATCTACCTGCACTTTCTGCAGCGGTGCAGAAAGGTGTAGGTTCGTATCTCAATACACAGACCAGAAGTACACTGCCCTAATCTTTTCTGCACCGGTGTAACAGGTGCAGGTAAATCGAACGCAGCCAGTACTTGCGAGGTCAAGTGTACGTATAGTACCTTTGAACAACGGACCTTTGCGTTGAGGTCGGAAGGTTCTGGAGGAGGTGAAGCCGAGGGAGACTTCCGATTTGGAGGGACACGTTCTTAACGATGACCAGACCCAAAAGACCCTATTGGACGAGAGGGAGAGCTGATTTGGCGCCAACGGCTGTTTGGGCCACAGTTGGGGGTGTTACCACAAATCGCGACTTCTCTTCCGGCTTCACTTGGGGCTTTTTCGTTTGGCTAGCTTGAGTCGGTATGTCGCCTCCTTTTCTTCCTACCTCCACGGTCCTTTAAAACATTGTCAAACGATTTTCAAACTAAAAACCAATAATGCGTGAAAAATATTTTAGAAGTACGGAAATGCCAAGCGTTAAACAGCTAACCCATCGCTGTCTCCAGTGCGTCCTCTCGCCTTGAGTGCCTTTATACAAACACGGGCTTTTGCTTGGACATCTAAACCATTTTCCGCCCCATCGTTTTTCTTTTTTCTTATTTTTTTTAAGTGCCCGCGATTCGGTGCCACTCAGCTCAAGCGCGGAGCCTTGGCCAATGCTTAGATGCCATTTTACCGCACAAGTCTCTTACCGAGTGCGCCAGCACGCCACGCGCTGGCCCACTCAGTGCAACAAAGGGTACCTTCACTCTGAGACATTTGTTAGGGTATGAAAATTAAAAGAATAAAAAATATATATGATCCTTGATCAGTACCGCCTGAATGTAGACACAGCCGATATAAACACCAATTCGATATAAATAAATTGGATCCTTGGATCAAGTGGGAATTTCACCAAAAGCCAATTGGGAAATGTACATAGAAAAAAATGGGCCACGCCAAGAAACAGCCCAGAAAAGACCGCCAGGGAGAAAGGACTTCTTCTAACATATCAAACGTCTGTAAGGCAAAATCAGCTAGTTTTTCTATCAATCGCCAATATGAAGCGGAAAGTGCCTGCATATGCAGGCCGTTGTGTTGACACATGGTCAACGCCTCGCTCGAGAACAGGCTATGGCCTCCAGATGTTGCAGTAGTCGTTGCCTAGTGTTATAAATAGTACACATAAACTGGGCACGGATTTGATGGGTTTGAACAGAAAGGATATTCGTTCATTGTTTCTCTAGTGTTATTTGTGCCTATTCTGGATGGGACCTCCGACCCGCAAAAAATGTTCGTAATATACGTCAGATTTTTAGAGCGCAGCTCTTAGGCGCCCGTTTCCGGCTTGAGCGGCGTCGCCATCGCTGTCGGCGTCGGCGTAACCGCAAGGTCACGTGACCCTCCCAGGTCACGTGACCCCCCAGGTCATGTGACCCCAGGTCACGTGACCCCAGCCACGTAACCCCCAGGTCACGTGACCGCCCCAAGGTCGCGTGACCCCCCCCGCGCCCCCTCCTCGAGAGCTGCGCTCTAATTCGGCGTTACAGGGAGTTGTAAACGGCTTTCATTTTTTTTTAATGTTGTGTGTTTTTATCCGATGCAAACCTTGTTCTACGGGTCACAAGTATGTAAAATAGTTTCTCTCGTGGCTGGTGGGGAGGAGAAACTCTGTCAAGCGACAACAGTCTGCTTTTTTTCTTCCTCCCTCTCCCCTGGAGAAAACAATAAAGTTGAAGTTGAAGCCCGACATCAGCTCGACCCCGGAAAGGGGCACAAAAGGGCGACACTAGTGGGTCGACGATGGTCGAAGGGCAAAAAGTGTGCCCAACAACCACCGCAGTAGCGATTTTTGCTTTTCTCCTCCCCCAATGAAGGGGTCTCTCCCTCAGTAGAGGGGGATCGCTCTGAGACAGACAGACTTGTAGGCACCCTACCCTCGTCGTAAGAGATCACAAGAGATTGTTGTCGGGACCCAGGATTATCATCATCATCATACCGCCGCTAGGCAACCCTGGTCTTAAAGATAACTGCAAAGAAAAACGTGTTTTTTAAACAGCCTAATCAGGACAAGCATGTCACAAAACAAATCTTCCGCGATAAAACAAAACTTTTTAGCAATATTTACGCCACAGGACGTAATTTAGTTGGAGTCACAACCTCTCCACATTTGAAACTCCCGCTCTTTCGACGCGCGCGGGTAGCTGTTATACGTCACTCCGTGACGTATAGCAGCCACTCCGTGACGTATAATAGTAACTTTGTGGCGCGCGATTTAAGACGGACGAAATAGCCGCAAACTAAAATCAGTCCCGCGCAATAAATATTGCTGTAAAAATTTTGTTTTTGTTGGAAAAATTGTTTCGTGACATGCTTGTCCCAATTAGGCTGTTTAAAAATACACTTTTTTTCTTTGCAGTTACCCTTTAAAGGGATACTTCAACGAAATTTGAAATATTCCCGTCGTGTTAAAAAATAGGTTGAATATGATCCACAATATCCGTAAATGACAATCGCACGTTTGTATTTTGAGCCTGGTGGCTGTATTTTTCGTTATCAACGGCCCACTCTGGCAAGCGCTCGGAGAAGGCCCAGCTTAGAGCACGTGACATCCAACGCAATCGTGACGTAGGTCGTCTCAAGACGAGCAAAGCTACGGCGATGCTGACGTCGAGAGAATGGCCTAGTCGTTCCAGCCACCGAAGCGGCTGCTTTTGTACGAATTTTGAGTGACGGGTTAATCTTGTATAATCTTGTAGGGGGACAATAGCGACTTCTCCGACACACAAAGGGATTCTCGGGAAGAAGTGAGTTCCTCCTTCCCCTCTTCTCTCGTCGTGGCCGGAGGCGAGACGACCTCCGTCACTACCTGTCAAGGTTCCTAGACGAGCATTACAAACGAGGCGTTAGCGACATCCACCAGGTGCTCTTTGCTAATCATTTAATTCGTTTTAAAATTCCTTTTCGAGACGTTTTTAGCAAGATATTGGTATTTTCCATGTGATACTGCTCTTTTGAACACATATAGACCAAAAAATGAGCGCCGAAATTTCGTTGTAGTATCCCTTTAAGAACTGCCGGAACCCTGAGGAAACCCTTGAGGATACAAGACATTCTAATAGACCATGCAAGAAAATACAAATATCTGGGAGCCTGGCTCAATGAGAGAAGGAAATATCTGAGAACATGAGGAGAATATAATTAGAAAAGGAAAAGAAATTTGTCTATTATGAAGCTCAAGGCAATATGAAACTATAATAGGTATAAAGTGGTCAGAGGTATATGGAAAGGAGTGAGGTACCAGGACTGTCTTTTGGTAATGGGGTACTGTGCATAAAATCAGAAATTCAATCAGGATTAGAGATTCGGCAAAAAACGTATGCAGATATGCACTGGGAGCACTGAAAAGACACCAACTGAGGATGTACAGAGAAACATGGCCTGGTCGTCTTTTGAGAGCAGGTAGGCAATTAGTAAGGTGAAATTTGAGCAAAGGTTAACCGAAATGGATGATATGCGGTGTGCACGGAAGGTATTCAAGTATTTTGCATGAAAAGTTTAAACACGAAATGGACAAACCGAACCCGAAAGCTTACATTTAAATACCAACACAATAGTGTTGGGGCTGAGCAGTCTACTTCAGTGGAAAAGGTAGTGAAAGAGGCAGAAAGAAAAATGTGAGAGGTAAGAATGCAGAAGAAATCAGTTCTAACAATGTACAGGTCACAAAAACAGGATAAAAGAAAGGAAAATGTGTTTGACAATTCACTGGGAAGTTCTTTACTGTTTAAGGCGAAAACGGGAGTTTCGAGGACAAGGACGTAAAGGGCTAAATTTCAGGAGACAGACACATTATGTGCTGCCTGCCATAACGAGAGCGAGACACTACAGCACTTGGTTTTGAAGTGTACGGAGCTTCGCCCTGCCCTCCCTGAAGGGGCAACAGATTCGGCCGGGCCCTGGGTTTGGCTAGCGACGATGATGAACGGAAGAAAAAGGATTACAGTCAAAAGACGCAATTAGAAGATTGGTGGAAATTATCTAGAGAAAATTGAATGATGCACCACTAACTAGCACAGCTAGAGAAAAGCGGGACAGAGGAAAATTTGGACTCTCACCCGCGTGGCTCTGAACCAAAGTGTCAACCATGTCCCGTAGTGGGTCCGGTGCTGGGGTAACGCCAACAAGGTTTGACCAGGGAAAATTTGCGACTCCCTCGCCCAGGGGAAGACACGAATAGTAATGTTTTTTTTAGAGCGCAGCTCTGATGCGCCCGTTTCCGGCTTCAGCGGCGTCGGCGTCGCCGTCGGCGTAACCGCCCGAGGTCACGTGACCCCCAGGTCGCGTGACCGCCTCGAGTCACGTGACCTCCCCCGAGGTCACGTGATGATGATGACGATGCATTGATGACGTCATCAGTGACGTCAAGTGACCCTGAGGACATGTGACCCTTCCCCCTTCCCCAAGGTCACTTGTCCCCCCCGTACCTCCCTCCTCCTCCTCAAGAGCCGCGCTCTAATTCGGCGTTACAGGAGTTGTAAACGGCTTTCACTTCTAGAGCGCAGCTCTTAGGCGCCCGTTTCCGGCTTGAGCGGCGTCGCCGTCGCCGTCGCCGTCGCCGTCGGCGGCGTCGCCGTCGCCGTCGGCGTAACCGCGCGGTGCATGATGGGTAATTTTCCCCGCTAAATTTAGCGGAAAATTTTCCCCGCTAAATCTAGCGGAAATTTTCCCCGCTAAATCTAGCGGAAAAATTTCCCCGCTAAATCTAGCGGGAAATTTTCCCCGCTAAATCTAGCGGAAAAATTTCCCGCTAAATTTAGCGGAAAATTTTCCCGCTAAATTTAGCGGAAAAATTTCCCCGCTAAATCTAGCGGAAAATTTTCCCGCTAGATTTAGTGGAAACTCCCCCCCCCTCCTCGAGGTCACGTGACCCCCAGGCCACGTGACCTCCCCCCTCCCCGAGGTCACGTGACCCCTCCCGTGCCTTCCCCTCCTCCTCAAAAGCTGCGCTCTAATTCGGCGCTGCAGGGAGTTGTAAACGGCTTTCATTTTTTGTTTTTGTTTTTTGCCTGATTTCTCGAGGGTCGTTTTAGTGATATATCAAGGTCACTTGTCCCCCCCGTACCCTCCTCTCCTCCTCCTCAAGAGCTGCGCTCTAATTCGGCGTTACAGGGAGTTGTAAACGGCTTTCACTTTTTGTTTTTGTTTTTTGCCTGATTTCTCGATGGTCGTTTTTAGTGATATATCACACTGCCTGGTGATAATTAGGGGGAGAAAATTGGTTTAGAAGGGCGGGAGGAAATATATGCATGTCTTTTTAGACTTTGGCTAGGTGGCGCAAGTATACCGCCCGTTACTAAGGGTATCGCCATTAACATCCATCCACCCATCCATCCATCCGCAGCCAAGGCCATATACGAGTCGTGCGCGGGCGACACCGAGTGCAACCTGAGAATCCCAACATGCGGTGCGTCGACTTCCTCTGCTACTGCCCGCTGCCCTTCGTGCTGACGGACGCGCAGCACTGTCTCCCGCGTGAGTACGACGGGTTGGATATTTAAGTTATTTTCACTTCTCATTCCACACAAAAGTGCTTAGTATGTGTGCGCGTATGTCTTAAAGCATAGTCACACCATAGTGACGAAGCTGCTTTCTGTAGCGTAATATGGTCGTTTTCTGTTCACACTACGCCCACTGAAAAGCACGACAAAAAAGTCGAGGCTCTCAGCTCATCAAACCACACCGCGGTGTCTTTCACGATCAAGTGAAAGTGAAAGGTCCAGTGAAAGGTCCAGTGCAATCTCTAGTTTTCCCAGCGTGTTTTTTTTTAATGATGTGTCATTTTTGGTGCTGTTAGTTCTTTTGTTTGTTCGACCCCATTGTTAGAGGTCCGGTGTCGTGTCATTTGGGGAGAGAGGTGGTGTCGTGTGTTTTGTGGAAAGAGGTGATGTGAAGAAGGGTTCCTTTCCTTCCTTCTTTTTCAACCCCATATAAAGGGTTGTTTCCTCAATAACGGTTTAGCTGTGTTTGAGACGTTCTCCTTCTCTTCCTTGTCGTCGTCTGTCATTACCCCAGTCTCAGGTTTTTCACTAAAATGATTAAAATCAGGTCTTGTCTCAGTCGGTTGGAGTCAGGTGTAAGTATGTGAGCGTGCCTTAAACACGCAGATCTATTCTGAACAAATTCTATGGTACTTTGAGCCGGGTCCCACGATATGGCAGATACCGAAGAAGCAATGTTGTCGCGGATGGAAACGGGTCGACCAGCGTAAAACTGAAACTATTGAAATGTTTAGTCGGCGAACTTGTGCCACAAACAAAAGGGAATGAGCGGCGGAAAAGCAGAAGTGGGCGTCGCGGCGTCGACGTGACAGCTGGCTTGAGCGAGACTGCGAAAGAGAATCAGTCGGCAAGGAACTCTCGGCTTCTTGTCTACTACACCCGGTATCTCTAATATTCGATTTAGAACGTTCGGGTGTGAGCTAGGGCGAGACTGACTCGGCAAGGTCATGTTGGCCTCCTTATCTTTTACACTCGGAGTAAGAGTAAACTCGAATCTTCTAGAAGTGAGGAGAAGCGCTCCTTCCCAGTCATAGAACGCGACAATATTACCTACGAAACGAGAGTTCCAAAGATGGCACCTTTGCAGTGCGTGTAGTATCAAACTACTATAGTCGGTTACAAGTCAAGAAGGTAGGAGAAGCTCCTCCCACAAGCGTGGTGCGCCGGTTTCAAATCCCTCCGCTTTCGAAAGAAAAGTTCACTGGAAACGCTCCTTGCTGCGCTTCAATGGATAGATAATGGCCAAAGAGTAGTGCCAACTTGTCTCCGACCCCACTTTTTAAGAAAGCGACCTTTGTAATCATCAGGGAGGGAACCCAGCCCCTGATAGCAGCCTTTGTAACAATCGGAGGGAAGCTGATCCCCGAAAGTCGTCTTTGTTTCCATCGGAGGAGGATGACTCTAATCTCCCTCTCGTGGCTTCCACAATGCTAAGTCAAAGTCGAAAGATAAAGCAAATATGCACAGAAAGGCAAGACCCTCCTCGCGCGTTGGCCGCGACGTCACGGAAACGATGGGACGCTATTGGATGCGGAGGTGGCGGAGGGATATATAATTCCCTTTGAGGGTCATTTGCCGCTACCTTCTTGACTTGTAACCTACTATTAGCCCCGAGAAGTTCGCGTCGGCGCCCCTTACGGCGAACCGGGGTGACGTCACGGCGAGGAGCGAATTTTTCCCCGACTCGCCCCGCTCGCCCTGTGGAGGCTGTGACGACGCTAGCTGTCGGCGCGCTCGTTTCTATTCAATTTTTTTTGTCGTGTTTTTCGTAGGAAGTATAGATTTTTATATGTGGCTTTATTGAGGTATGGCCTGTAGCTGTAGGCGAAACTTCAACCAACATTTTAAGCCTGGTTGACAGGGCAGGCAACGCATAAATCACAGCTGGTATATGAAAAAAAAATATGGCCACAATTGCAGGAGCATCACTATAGATTTACATCTCACACAATAAATGCTGCTGATGGTCTGAATGAATTGGCAGGTTATGTATACTATTTTTTTGTATCTCTCTTTTTAAACAATATCGCCGAAACAGAAAAGCTGCGTGCTGCTCGAGCAACATGCTAAATACAGTCTCGGCCATGAAGAGAGAATCACAAGTAAGACAGCATAAGTACAGGGGCAAAGTAAAAAAAAACAAGGAACATTTATTATATACATTGCTCGCATTTGACCTTTGCTTGATTCGGATAGTATTTCAATGGACTACACGGGTGGTATCTGTGGACTTGTTTATATCAACCCTCAAGTAATGTATAACAAACGTAAGCGAAGGTGTCTAGCTCGTTATTAGCCCCTTAAGCCCTAAAATTGAGATTGTACTTAAATCGAATTGTCCTGAAGCTAAAATACCTGAGCCGGCTTGCTAGAACAGCGTCTCAGCCGAGACTGGGTCAAAGAAAGCACTGCAAAGGCTGGGACGCGCGAGCGTCTTGAGACGCAGTTTGAGTCCCGCTCAGCTCGTGCGCTAGCTTTGGCAGTGCTTTCTTTCACCCAGTCTCGGCTGAGACGCTGTTTCTAGCAAGCCGGCCCAGATGTTTTTCTCACGCAGACTGTCACCCTTCACAGGTTCCACATTTTCTGCTACTAGTGCTGCATCTACCACTGGACAGACGTTCGAATGCTTGCTTTTACGCCTGTTTTCCTCTGTTGTCAGAGAGTCCAGCTGTAGGGAGTTTGGAGGCTGAGGAAGCTTCTGGGGACCTGCAGCAGTGTCTCTTTTAATTGGAAATAAATGACAATTCAAACTAAACGGTGTATTTTCCGAATATCAAAGGCTGGAATAAAGAATGTCAGGAAAAAGTATAAACATTCCAAATTACGGTACTATTGCTGTGCATATTTTGGGCAGTTCAATACATATCATACAGGCAACTGGGGGCAATTCGGCCATTTTTGCTGCTACCATACAAACTAATTTCCAGTAATTGTGCATCTTCTAAGAAATATGCTTGCATAGGTGTATAAACTATATAATTAATTCACGAAGAAGCTACATTTATGTAAAACAACCCTGTTCCACGAGCACTTCTAAGATCATCAGACGAACCAGCGCATGCAGAGTGGCAGCGCAGAGTCGAGGTCGCGAGCTAATTTGCCGACCACCCAAAGGCCCATGATATAAATGCCACTTCAAATGCCTTGAAAGCGGGATGTAATATCGTCCTAAATCATGAACATGCAAGGAACAGGATTCCAGCGTCTGAAACACTTCACCGACCCCTCACAAGGTTGCCTTGTGTCGTGTGGACGGACGGGGAGGTTCATCGGCAGAATAGCCTCCGCCGATAGCTTTCGGGATTTGTAACTCCATTTTAAAGGTAAAAGGGACAAGCAGGCTTATAACATGTACGGAAGCACGTCAATATCGGCCAAACTCAACGTCTTGTACACCGGGTAAACGAGGCCCAGCTCCTCGAAGAGCTTGCGGCACACAACGCCAAACCAGGAAACCGGTGCTGGGAAGCGAGCCGATGCGAGATCGCGGAGCGGAGTCCTCCGCCTGACGTCACGGTACACCTCACCCAATCAGAGCGCGGCGACCGCAGCGCCGCTCGTGTTCGCTCTCGGGGCTAATAGTTGAAGCTGGGATGAATCTTACTATGCAGTCGTAATGAAATCAGTTTAGGCTCTTCGGATTGGTAAAATATTTGCAAGCGCTTTTGCTGAGTGAAGTTAACTGTAGTTTTCGTAGCCCCAAACTTTAAAGGCCGACGAGCAGCCAAAGAGGAGGAAACTCTATTTCGATTTCTCCTTTCCACTCGAGAAAAAGGAAGACCTTTCATTCTTTCTGCGGGGGGGGGGTGGGGGGGGAGTAGTTAAATCAGAAACTTGCTTTTATGGGCAAAGGAGGAGAGACGAGTGCAAGAGGGAACGGAGAGAAGGAGACTGCATGGTAACCGACTTTCTTCCTGGCAGAAGACGATGCTGTATGTCGGCCATTTAACTATGGGTTGTTAAGATATCTGACTCCACCCTATGAGCGCTAGCGCTTGGAATAATATGTACAAGTTTCAGAACTCAACGTTACCGAGTTCAGCAAGAACGCGATCTTTAAGAAAAATAAAATAGAATGAGAGAAGAGCGGAGTCCCAGGACATTTTAAGACTCGAGGAGTTTTGTGTATTCTCGGGCTTTGCTGGCTGGTATCTTCTCGGAAAAAATCTCCGAAACTATTTTTTTTTCTCATTAATTAACGCCATTAGTTGTGAGACGCGCACATCTTATCCCGACCGTTGGCACTATTGAAGAGGAGATCCAAGCCATCGCTGACCTAGCGGCTAAGTTCAGAACTAAACACATGGGAACAACGACGACATGAAGTATCTTGTGTTTCTGACGGACCACTCGGCTGACGTAGCCTAACGCTCCGCCATCGTTCGGCTTCTGCTTGTGTTCATTCAGTAAGGCACCAAAGGAACATAAGTCCCAGCCGAACGCGGACGCAACACTCTCGTGCAGTCTGTGTCCCGCGCTCGATCAAGAAAATGACGTAACAAATCCACTCCACAGGCCTTGAGTTTGGTTAAGGTGTAAGATGTATGTATAGGTGTGGATATTGTGTGCGTCGCAGCTGCCAGATAAAGTCCCCTCCTCGCCTTGGTCGCGAGCGGCGACGTCAGATGACTCTTCGGTGCGCGGCTAGTGGTAGCCTGTCGCGGGCTTTATGAGTCGCAGACTATAGCTTAGTTTGGAGAGCACTGACGTAAGGACGCGTTCGTAACCTCCTCGCAGCTCGTATGGCAAACGCGGCCATAATACACATGACCCTGATTGAGCAGTTAGAGGCTCTCTAGAGAATACACTGGCGCCCTGGCGCCATCTATAGGGTGACCCTGGAGCTATATCTCACTAGAGCGAAGGTTTTGCGGTATTTGCGAGACAAAATGTACGCACCATTGACGAGAACTGGTCGTTTATACCATTGCCATATGGTTCGAGACAAGAAATCAAGAATGATGGTTGCAAAAGATAGGAAATACGCGGACATGACGACTGTTCCACGGCGTCCCGATAGATGGCGCCAGTTTGTTCTCTCGTCGTAAGAAATTTTAAGAGGTTTTAAGACACGCGGTCGTAAGCAGTCGTTGTAAGCGAGCGAACCAGCCTTTAGAGTAAACTTTCTGCTTCTGTCTGTCAGCACAAGCACAGCCTGGGGTGCCGGGCCCCTCGGGTGTGGTGCCCGTTCTTCTCATCCTTTTCCTGCTCCTGGTGTTCGGCGGAGTCTACGTCTATCACTGGTGAGAGAATAATAATAATATAAATATTATTAATAATAATCATAAAAAATATTAACAATAATAATAAGTATTGTTTTTGAATCAATATTGCAAATACAGCCAGTTGAGTATCGGGTCTGGTCAAAGCAGCAGAGGTTTGTGGGACCAGACCCAGCATTTGATGTAGCAGACCGGATATTCGCACGGACCCACACCACGTGCACAGAGGAAAACCCACACACACATACACATACCTTTCGATGTTTCATCAGAGTACAGGCGGAAAGTCAGAGTTTGTGTTTCAGTGTAGTTTGTATGTACCTTGAAGATGAGTGATAATTTAAAAAAACACTGTCTAGCGCGCACACGCACGCACACAATCACGCAAAAAAGGCAAAAAAATAGATATATCAGATGAAGACACCTATGTTTCTTGCTGATTCAGGCGAATTCACTCTGGGTGTGTTCACATAAAAAAAATGCATAGGATAAAAGAAAATGAGATTTGCACAACAAATTCACCCGTCACTTTGTGTGTCCACAAAGAAAAATAAAAAATAAATCTAAACGGGTCAGTAAAAAGAAAAACAAATGACCCCAGGAATAATGCGAAATGTAAGAATAAAGAAAAAAGTGTTAAAAGCAGCAACGTTCACTATCTATGCACGTCGGAGAACGAGCTCCTCGGAGATTTCTAGCTTAAACGTGTCGTTTGAAGAAAGGACAAGCAAATAATCTGGGGCTTCATTAAAAGTTTTTGGGACATAAAATGAACAAATACTTTCGACGAAATGAGTTCTCACCCGCGGAATTTGGAAACGCGGAGCACATCTCAGATAACGAAGTGGACTTGACGACACCTTGAACTCAACTCAGAAGTATCGCCAGATAACAGTTTGGAGAAATAGTGAGTAAAAACAACTGTAACGCGCCGTGTATGAAGGCACTCAATGTGCATGTACGCACTCTATTGTGGCTATCGATACCTGGCCGACTGAGTCTAAGCAATCCACTTTCCAAAGACGTTGCCATGCCGACAATTTTCGCGTTCGTTTAGGCTTAGGAATGGCCAGAATCAAAAGACTATCTAAAAAATGTGGTGAGGTAATCGCTCATGCTTTGCGATTTAAGTGAGGTAAGACAACGCGAAAGCCTCCTGCACCATTCGTTGCTGACTAACGCGCCCGATATTGCAGTTGCAAAGACATACTAGTTCCAAAGCGCGCGGCACTCAGTCACCAGGGCACCGCCATGTTTCCCGGCCGTCCTTACTCTGCTGGTCACGTGATTTCAAAATCCCTCTCCTAGGTACTGCAGCTGACTTTAGCCGCGGTTAGCGCTTAACCGCGCTTCGAGCAAACGGGCCCTGGTGGAGAAATTTTCAAATGCTGTCTACAAAATGCTGTCTTCAAATGCTGTCTAGCCACCAGTGAGAGTTCCTTCGACATTTGGCAGACTATACAACGTCTTGGCGGCAAGATATTGGCACTGCTTTTTTTTGCATCATTTATTCACGGCCTCTCCTGCACTCAGATCTTAGATAAAATTAGACATAATTTATCGATTTTTTACACGTGCCACGGGCAATGGGACGGAAGGACACAGCCCACAGGGGTGCAGATTTTGTGACAACGCCCTTGTTTGACGAGCCTTATCACGGCAATTAGGCCGTATCCCAGAAACTTCTTCGGTAATCATATAGTACAGTTGGTTGGGTATGTACAACATTCAGTAATAGTCTACTGTGTGGCTAGCTGTGACTTCCCAACGAAAGCACATTTGCTTTAAAAACTCGCATAAAATTCGGTCTGCAAAGGATTTTGTCAGTGTCCTACATTACCGACCCTTATCTCTGCAGTCAGGTTGCACTTGAAAAGTTCCCCGGAAATCGTAAAGTACACCTAGGAGGTATATGCTTCATTCGATGTAAGTCTCTAAGTCGCTTCTACGACTTCCCGCGAAGGCGGGGAAGTCGTAGAAATTCGAAACTACTTATCTCATCGATTACAATACGCTGTCATCAATGGCTTCCAATATGAGCTGAAGCAGATAGAGCATGGTGTTCCCAGAGGTCAATTTTAAGTCCGTTGCTTTTTCTTTACACCTGAATGACCTAGTTAAAATAGTACAAACTCCAGATATATTATATGACGGCAGCACTAATGTTTGTTTGTTTGTTTTACAGATAAAAATGCTAATAAGCTTGAGAACAAGGTAAACACTTGGCTCGAATGATTATCATTGTGGCTAGAGCTAAATAAACAAGAATTGAACATCATAAAAAAACAAAATACGTCATCTTAAATTCGAGAAATAAAGCATTTGACCATAATATTACAATAAAATTCCAAACCGCGATAATTGAGGGAGTGCCCTCTTACAAGTTTTTAGGTGTTTGGTTCGAGGAAACGCTAAACTTGTCATGTCACAGAAACCATGTTTGTGGTAAAATATCTAGATCAGTTTGTATTCTGAATAGAATTAAGCATCTCCTCCCATGCTGGCTCAAGCGTCAACTGTATTACAGTCTTGTCTATTCAGACCTTCATTATTGTCTGTTAGTTTGAGGGTCAACTACAAAAAGATATCTTAATAAACTCATTATTCTTCAAAAGAAAGCAGTTAGCTGCATCGAAAACACCTTCTAGAGAGAATACGGCCCCTTGTTTTTCAAAGTATTTCTTATTGCGTGCTGAACAACTTTTTAATGCTAAATTTGCAATAGAAATATATAAAAATATCACAAATGACCAAGCGGCATTTCATGAGCAGTGTTCTCGTAAAAAAAAACAAAAGAAAAGAAAACAATGCAATTTTAGAGACGAAAGGTATGTCAAACCAAAGACGAGAACAAATTATGGATTACAAACCTTGGAATATCGGGTACCTGAATTTTTGAAACAGATATTGGGAGATTGAAGATATGATTATAAGTGCTATGTCGTTTTGTAGCTTTAAAAGAGTGCAAAAAATTACTTCTTATCAGACTCTCCTTAGTGTTAACGTGTGCCTGTCATTCTGTCACTTTAAATTTGTTATTTATTTAGTACTGTATAAAGTAATCAATTTTGTATAGGAAATTATGAGTATGTTGTATGGTCACTGCGTGACCGCTTTTAATAAGTCCGACGATAATTAATTTACGGCATGTATTTTCTTTTTTTCTTTTCTTTTCTGCTGAGTGATGTCGTAGGGCTGAGGGAGCCTTGTCAGGCGGCGTTAGATCGCATTTTGCTTTCTCAGCCTAGACGCAAAGTCTGAATAAACATCTTATTAGTATTATTATTAGTAAATGTCAGTCTTAATAGTCCGAAAATGTAGCTTCAACCAATATTTGAAAGGAAACCCGACGTTTCGAAACAACCTCAGTTTCTTCTTCAAGGGTGACTGAAGACACGCCTCACAGCAGCAGCTCCTAACCTCTTCGTCTTCAAAAAGTATTCTATTTCGTTTCTTACGACATCTCCATGAAGGCGTAGTTGCTGAGAAAACGCGCGAAAACCTCGGTCTACCAGAGCTTTTTTTTCAATGTCCTCGCAAGTATCCTTACCTCGGCAATCAGATCGTATCTCAGGAAAATTCACCGGGAATCGTATGGTACAGCTAGTTGGGCGTACGCTCCATTAATTGTGTGTCTTTTAAATCGATTCCTCTGACTTCTCCACCAAGGCACAGTTCCTCAAACTACACACGGAAATGTTTCCTGCGGGTTTCACTATAACCGTAATCTCTCTGTTTTTCTTTTTTTACACTTTATTCTTTTTACATTAAAACACGTCAAGCTTTTAAAAACACTGCGCCTTGAACACACAAAACTAATTGCTTGTTATAGCGAGCGTCATCTAAAAGAGCCACATCCGTTTTATTGTCGTTATTAATTAGACTGAATAAATCTTACCCTTCGGAACACTTTCATAATGACATATAATTTAACATATTCGTAGCACCTGGCCTACTCTTGAGATATGTGAAAGTCAACATTTTTATGCGTTACCCGTATAATTTTTAGAAAGCTAACTTAAAGGCAAGATTAACACTGAAAACGATGTAATATTTTTATGAGTCTGACACTTGCGTAATCCAGTTGTTTGTGTGTGTGTGCCTATGCTTGTGTGTTGCATGTGTGTGCGTGTGTGTGCGCTATGCCTATAATGCTGCACAACATTTCCGTAATTGTATCGAGAAGCTCTCCTCCGTTCAACTCCGGCGTAAATAAGTCCACAGTGAAAAGCGAATATCTCTGGATTGTTTGCGCATTCTGGCACTATATCTGTCATGTCTGTTGTCAATTGTGAACGTTGTGACAACAAACATGTTGTACATGCCGGTTGTCAATTGTGACCAATAAACCCACTGTCTTCTTTCTACGCGTCCAGGGCGTTCCGAGACCGCGAAGGGTTCAGCCGCGGCGAACGACGTTCCAGCGACGGGGACCGCCAAGACTCGGCGTCCTCGTCCACGACGCGTCGGACGTCGTCGGACATCCGAATCAGCAAGAAGGCCGAGGCGAGGAGCCGCTGTCGCCGACTTGAGGACGACCCCCGCGTCGCCAGGGGTCGCGGCCTGACTCCCAGACGTCCGCCGCGCTACATCAGGCCGAAGCTGCTTGACTCGATCGTCCAGGTAAGACAGTGTGCTCTGAGCTTTCAGGGACATTGAAGAAAATTGAAAGCATTTTGTAATTGCTGTTTGTTTCAAGAGACCACGAAGCGATCTTGAATTTGAATGTTACGTATTTTGCGCAAGAGAAATACTGACACAAGTGTGGTGCCAGTATAGCCGCCCCACCTCCCCCCCACGTAACGCCATGGACTTGATCGAACAGCTTCTTTGTCAATGTGTTATTTCTTTCAATCTCTCCTTTACAAACGTTTATTTGACGTCGTCGAGGGACTAGCCTAGAGCCTAGGGTAACGATGACTGAGCACTGTCTCTGTTACAACTTACAATTAATGCATTGGCGGCCATTCGTGTTTCTTGCGTCCAGACACTGCAGTATCGACAAGAGCCCTACTGTTACGTTGTTCTGAGCACTGCATGTGCCATTATGCATTGCCAACCAGTGCTCGTTTTTCTTCAATGTTTCCTGCCACTGCCGATAATGGGAAGAGAGAAACACCAATGCACTCGAAGGTTATAAACGTCAATAAGTTATTTTAAGCAGTGTTGTAGAAAGGTAAAAATATAATTTTGTGGGGCCATTTCATGATTGTGTGAACCATAGCGATGTAGCGGTTATACTTCTCAGGAGCATATTTAGACCGGTATGTTTGGTCAAAAAGCCAGACAAAATAGAAGGAAAATTTGTTTGCATCGTCGTCTTCTCGATATTTTCAAGAGTATTTCTACAAAAACACAGGAAAGTGACTGTGACAACACAGTGATCAAGTGAATGGTGTAAACATTCTGTTTTTCTCGAACAATAATGACCTGTGGTCCCCACGCGATTTCAGTATGGATATACCGGGGCAAAAACAATTCAAGAAGCCAGTGTTGCGGAGTTGCCTCTCCACAGTTGGAATGATTCCGGAATCATTCCGCCCTTCCACGACTCCTGAATGGAATGGGAATGGAGTGGAAGTGGAATGTGCTCTTTTTATGTAACCTGCGTTGATGTGGTCAAAGGTTCTTTTAATACGGCATCATTGTACTTTAGGTAACTGACGGCTTGGTTATCTGACCGGCTCATGTTACTTCGAGGATGGAAGTGGCGCACCCAGTGAAGCAACCAAAACGGGAGAGTTGTAGGCGGACAAGGTCATGCTTCTGGCACAGCGAGCCGCGACAATGGGACTTTTTGTGACCATATGCGACTACAGCACCAGTCGTAGACCCCCTGTCAGGGACAATGCCACACCGCTTACGTTTCTTGGATGCGTGCACTTACCACGTATCCCCAAAAATAGAAAGATATACACGGTCCTTTTGTGAATAAAATGGTTGGCTTGAAGTTTGCCATCTGTTACGAGCCTCTTTACGCTTGTTCGCGCGATCGGCATCTGCAGTGCCACCATACCAATCGCCACTAGCGCTATCTGTGACCACCACTCAGCATAGTAGAATCAATGCTTTCGGGACGTGCTTTGCATAATTTTCCAGTTGTCTATGCGTTTGATAATTTGTGCTTTATACTGACGTTAGTTGCCGGCAACTCAGAGGGGCACTGAAGAGGATTCTGTGATCGTCTGTTCTTGGTCACAGCTGAATCTACGGGCCCCAAGCATCCTAAAAACCCAAAAATTACAATCACGCGACGCCGATTTCTTTATTAAAAACGTGATGAAAGGTCGGGACGCACCCCTTTCTGAGTGGTATTTTCCGCAGAGAGGCGGCTTGCGATTAGCCGAGGCATGCCTTCCGCCTTTCCTGAGCGGGAAAAATCGGCTCAGAAAGTGGTGTGTCCCGACTTTCCACACGTTTTTAATTGAAACATCGGCGTCGCGTGACTGAAATTTTTGGAATTTCAGGATGGGGAGAGCCCGTAGAATAAGCTATGACAAGGAACAGACGATTGCAGAATCCTCTTCACGTACCCCTTTAATGTAGCTGTCAAGAGCCATTTTTTCACGGTGAGGAACTAGAGGAATAAAATAGAAAGGTCCAGCCATTCAGGAGTGGCAAAGAGCCCAGTGTTTCCATTCCTAGAAGTTAAAAGGAATGGAATTATCGGGAAAACCAATTCCCTGGAATAGAGGTGGAATGGAATGGGGGTGTTCGTTCCGCAACACCGCTAGAAGCAGCAAGGACTGACGCAAGCCTCGTCGTTAAGCCTTGCCTCTAACCCTCTAAAAAGGCAAGGTGAGATTATTTTATATTAACTTAACCTCAGCGTTTATTTCTTGTGAAGTGCGAGTGTCTTTGAATCCGTATAAATTACTTATGAGACTCTGTAACAATGCGAATCAGGCCAACCATGCTGCTTCGGTGTCCCTCCGGATTTCTCCCTCTTAGAATCGGCGAGAATTTGGAAAATACCTCAGATAAATACCCATGCGTTCATTCTGTTTGTCCCAGACTTCGGACAGTTCGACATCAAAGAACGGTGTGCCGGACGTAGAGGCCAAAGCGATCTCTCCAGTGCCGCCTCCCCGCCAACGTCTGATCAGGGGACCGTACCCCGAGGCTGAAGACGTGCCCGTCAAAGTCGTCCGCGACGCCAAAGCCACCGGCTCTGGCAAAGAATCCAGTTGAGTCATCTTCACTTTCTCCGAACCTTTCTTTAAGGGACACGAAAACTTGAGAATTTTTCATCCTTCGTTAATAACAACTGCGAGATGGGACACGAAGGTAAGTCGAGGTGATTGGTTACTTCTTGTCTATATTGGGCTCTCAGAGACCTAAACATCGAGACATTCTGTCAGCTCCCTACACATTCAGAAAGGGCGGTCGTCTGCTGAAACAATGCATCCTCCATGCGGTTACTCTGCTTTTCTTCTACGAGTCTACCATTAACTTTCTCCTTTCACCTTCAATGTGTAGCAATACCACCTACTAGACAAGGCCATCGTCTCAGCTCTTCTCAGACATCGCCAATAGAGAAAATCCCTCGATGTATTTGTGTTTGTCTTCCAAGTATAGCGTCAAATGCGCCAAATCATGATGCCCGCTCCTCGCGCAGCTCTTAGAAGCAAATGGCGGCGCACTGAAATGAGCGGCCCTCGGAAGCGAATGGCGTCGCAGCAACTGTTCGTGGCTCGTGTCTTGCACGTTCGCACAACAATGCTCGGCGGTACTTGTAAGAAACGTCACGCGTGAAGTTTATCAAGGTGCTTTAGCCAATCGGGGACTGCAGAGGTCGCGTTGACGTCGCCGCGAAAGCGTCACCGACGCGTTCGTAGCTTGTCACAACGATCGCAGTAGATACTGGTGCGCCTGGCGACGTCAAGATACGCGTGTCTGCCGCTTTTGCACCAGTCACTAACAATGACTGTGTTTCAAAATCTATTCGGTCCAACCCTGGAGTAAAGGTTTTGTACCGTGGCGTCTCAAAACTTACTCGCGCTTATTCGATGACGTCAGAACTCGCGTTCCAAAAGCGGGTTGTTTACTCCGAAGTAATTACTCGCGCTACCCTCCTCCGATCGGAATGGGAACGGCGGGGCACGTCTTTCAGACACACGCGTCTTCAGCATGCCCTCCATGCCTTCCGCCGTGCTTGGACTGCTTTGAACGCATTCCAGGTTCGTGCACCAGATGCCGAAACGTTGTCGAAGTATAGGGAGCTCGCGCTGGAGACGGGACAACTAATGTTCCCCCCTGCCGTTCTCACCAGTGACCATGGACCTATCCAGCGCCTACCACCCGGGCGAAAACAGTGCTGAGTCATTGAGCCGTGGACACATGCGCAGCGTCTGGTATACCGCGTAACAGAGCTATGCAGCGAATGCACAGAAGGCGTTTTACAGCCCAGCAGACAAGGATGGCAGCGCGCAGAAGGCGATTCTTGAAAAGGTCTATATAGATCTAGCTAAAGTCCTCATAGATCTACACAGCTTTAATATGTTTCCTCTCGAAAACAAAAATCAAGGATCCGCTTACGACGCCGCAGTGCATAGGTCTTGTCTCCTATTCGCAGTTCCAGAGCAGCTGACGCCACCCAGCGGCAAGGACGTTAGTTTTGGGAAACCGTGGTGCTCCGCCCCCGCCCCGCCACGCCCTCACCCCTGTCGAAATGTGCACCGAAAACTTTCGCGATCTGGCGGTGATGATGGGAAACAGGGTAACGGGAACCAAACGCGTACCCATTCGGGTCGCGAATAGTCGCGGACAGGGCACTAAGTCTATGGGGGCAGACACTGATGGAGAGGAGGAGTCGAGAGCGCACGGCGACGTCCGAACACTGAGCTCTGGTTGGTTGGAATAATTAGTGGGTAGACACAAAGTTAGCTGCCTTTGTCTCCACTCACTGTTGGAACACAACCGTGAGTGGACACAAAGGCAGCCAGCTTTGCGCTAATATTTCCAGTCAGAGCTCTCATCCTCTCTCGCAGTTTCTACCCGTATAGACGCTCTAAACACGCGCCAGATTACAGCCGCCATTGCTGACCTTCTCTTGTCTTACCGCATTGCCCAGCCACTGAGGCGGGCGTTGACGAGTCTCCACAAAGGCGTATGCTGGGGAGAAGGACGCAAAACCGAGCATGTCATTAGCCTCCCGGGGCAGTATTTCGCGAAGTTTCTACAGGGTGATTCAAGGAGAGGACCAGGCTCTTTAAATCGACCGCAAAATTCGGTTTCTTAACGGGGGGACCAACAGAAATATTCTTCCGCCTGGCGGAAAGTTCTCCTCGCCCTCTTTCTTTCCCTTTCTCTCTTGTATTGTAGCACGGCGAGGCGAGGGGAAAGGTCCCCTTTTGCGCCGGCTTCTTCTGAGAGGATAAGCCGAGAAAATCCCCATTCTGAGCGACGGGCGATGGGTGTGGCAGCAGCGACCTCGTGACTTACAGGTATCTTCAGCTCCTATCGCGTAATCTGCCCTCTTTTTTTTTTTTTTGGGGGGGGGGGGGCGCTCGCCAAGCCTAGCTTCTCGGGTGTAGGTTTTACTAGGGTGCCTACATGTTTCCGCTGCGCTTTAGGGTGGCGCCAACTTCTTGTTACCCTTTCCCAGATCCTCTCCCACCGCCAGTTTTTCCCACTTCTTATTTCGCTAAACGTACACAACGTTGAGTTCCTGTAGTCTCGACACGCCGGCAACACTGTGAGGCCACTTCCGTTTCCGTTCATAAGAGGAGTCGGAGGCTCAGCGGGATGGCGGTCGTCGTGGCTGTCGCTCTCTTTACTCGGGTGTTTCTTATTTTGAAGTTGCGAGCAGGAAGTGTGCGTTGCTTTTATCGAAACGCGAGTTCCCGCGACAAAATGAAACGCATCAGACCGGCATTGAACGCCGAAACCTCGCCGTCGGAACGAGAGCGGTGAGCGCTCCTAGCCCTAACGAGGATTAGCGGCGTAGTCCGAGCGCACGACCGGCGAGTGTGACAAAATGGTCGACGAAAACAGCGGAGGTTGCCATGGTAACGAGGTAGGCAACACTGGTTTGTCGGCAAGAGGTATCACAAACGTTGTCGCCACCCTAAACAGCGGAGCGGCGGAAACATGTAGGCACCCTAGGTTTTACGAGTTTTACGGAGCTGCAAGGCTGCGCCCACGCAGTCACCGAATTTGAGCTGTCGAAGTTGTTTGGTTTAGCCCGTGGCAAAGTAAACGCATACTTGGGAGCTGCGATGCATCCCCGCACCCATTGCAGGAACGTTTCATAGATATTCTCGGTTGATCAAGGAGTTCAAAAGACATGCTCGAGATGTGGTGACTTGAATATGTAAGGATGACTTACATGTTCACAAAACATTCCATCTTCAAAAAAACGGCTTATCACGCTCAAACCTGCCTCAAATCGGGATTGATGGAAAAGAAAACTATGTACCAGGTGCGGGCATCTTGTAGAAGGTTTCTGTTTTTTAGCAGCGAGCACAAATTATTGTGTGCGTAATTCACACTAATGATGGCCAACGAATGTAGATGACATTTATATTTACACATCCCAACAACCACATGAGGTGACAAGGCAGCAATGGTGTGTGTCGATACTAAAATTTTTAGTGGATCGTTTTTAGCTCTTGGATAACCGTACCAATAAATAAGCTATAACCTTTCTGTAAGCATTCTTTATCGAGTGCGGCTATCGAAGCATGTTGTGTTATAGTTCAACGCTGCTTAAATCTGTGCTGCCACTTTAAATTATTTTTGAAGCATTAAACATAAAAAATTAATCAAATGTAGCCAATTTTTTTAAACATGAAATGCATTTGTAATTTGGCATTGCAAACACATTTTAGGTAAACTGCCACACAGTTAGCACGGACAAACTATCGCCGGTCTTTCTAGTTATGTTTTCTTAGAAGCGAATGATGTTTAGAAAACTGTTAATGCAAATATCTAACCTAAGTGGCAGAGCTCAGTGCTAGACAATACATGTTGCTGGGCAGAAATAGTAAAAAGCGCCGATGTCGCGTTCGGGCTAACAGTGCCACGTAATGTACGCATACCGCTACAATATCAGCGCAAGCATCATATGGCATTGGATTTATTACACAATTTGTTTTAATAAATGAAAGGTTTCAAGAAATCGTCGCAGCGCCTTGATTATCACAGCTGACAACGAGTCACACTTATTAACGGCTTTGGCTTGCTTTATCAAGTCGTCAAAAGCAGTCATCTCCGTGGTTTCAGAAAAAGTGAGATTCAGGCTTCGTCGGAGATTGCTACGGTTACACACGTATGCTTTTTCAGTTCCATCTCGCATACACTTTTTGCTCAAATAAACAGGTGCATCTGACTTCATCGCTCACCTTGGCCTTTAGCGCGACTGTTAACAAGTTCTTAAACAGACAAAGCAAAAGTGATTTAATTAACTCAGGATTTTAGGTTGAGCGAAATATTTACGATGTTCGAGGTTCCCTCAGTCGTCTTTTGTATTCAATTCCCCCTCCCGTCACCACCACTTCCTTTCCTCCAAATAAACAACGTAGATTATTTTGCCAGACGAATCAGTACCGCACTCTTTACCGAATCGCTTGTATAAAAATAAATAAACTTTTCAACTATAAAAAAATAACACCACTTCTTTTTTTTTTCTGGGGGGGGGGGCACTAAATTTACTCATTAACTCCGTTACCATTGATTGTGTAGCGGTATGCGTACATTACGCGACACTGTTAGCGCAAACTCGACATCGGCGCTTTTTGCTATTTTCCCCAGCAATGTATTGGCTCGCACTAAAATCTACCACTTATACATGCCTTGCAAGTGAGGTCACGCTAGGGAACATCTAGGGAAGGACGGGGCGTGGACGGGGCCCTGCACCATACTGGTGGTTGACTTCACGCCGCGCGGATGCGCTTACCAAGGCGTAGGATGCTGCTAACGGCCCGGACATGCGCTAACATGCACCATATTTTCAACAAAGGTACCGTGAACTTAGAAAAACGTGCTGAGCTTACGATGATGACGTTTATCTAGTACGTGCGGAATTTTTCGGCATTGGTGCGATCGCGCTACGAGCAGAAAGTTTCGAAATGCCGCCGACGAAGTTTTGACGCGAATGGATGCCGTGTCGCCAAAAAAAGAAAAAGCTTAATTGCGCGCTTCATAATTTGACGAGCGGCTCTAGGAGTCGCTTGTAGAAAAATTGTTACGATTTTGCGAAATACTGGTAAACAACGCAATGTTACCGTCATAACTTAACCCTGAAACAAGAAAATCTCATTGTCTCAGGGTTTATATTATGGTATGTTTTCTCCGGCTCGCATGCATACTTTCGCTCCTTGCAAAGGTTATCGTATCGCGGACGGCACGAACCGATGACCCGGCGGCGGCGGCTCGGCGAGCTTGCACACGGGGACCGCCACAGACCGGTCGCCGTCGGGCCGGGCTCGCGGCGCGACACTCGCCCGGATTCGGCCGGGAGCCCTGAAGGTACGCTCGAAGCGTGAAAACGGCGTTATGCAACGAAGACCAAAGGCCATATACACCACGAACGAGCAAAAGCGGATGCAAAGGCGTGCGCGAACGTAAACAACGGTAGAAAAGTGCCGTCATTCGCCGCTATGAAATGCGTCCCGCAAACTCGATAATCCGCGGCCGCATCCCTTTCCTGCCGCTCGTACTTTCTCTAACTTGACGGCCACTCTGTCTCGCGGGGCATGCCGACGAAACGATCGGACGATCATCGGGATACGGGGTAATTGCTACAGCCGAGAGCGGCGCAGTTTACCATTGCTCTCGCTGCGAAAGGCCGTCGAGTCAACCACCAGCATGGTAGATACCGGTGTTCGACGTCATCATGTGACGTAGGTGCAAGGCATGTATAGGTTGGATACTCGCATTAATAGTTTCATAAACCTCTTCACTTCTAACAAGAAAAAAAGTGGGAAACACCGGCGATCGTTTGTTCGTGCCAAGTGCGTGGCATAGAGTACCTCAAAGTTTTTTTTTTACAATGTTAAATACAATTCTGTGTCACGTTAAAAAAATTGTCTGCTTTTGCTTTAGTTTCTGTGAGACACCACAAATACTTTAAAGCGGCGGCCCGTGCTATGGTACAATACAAGCAACGTTGAACCGTAACACGACACTCTAGACTCGGCCAAAAGGGGTTTAATATTGTATTTTCCGCTCCATAGCCGCACTCGATAAAGAATGCTTACAGCGAGTCTAGCTTACATTCGCTGGGGTACGGACCGTACGGTTATCGAAGTGGCTAAAAGCGATCCACTAAAACTTTCTAATATTAGGGAGTTTTCGTAGATCGTTTCCGCTGTCCCGCAACGCTCTCCGCAACCAGCTACGCTAGCCGGAACTCTACACTCAAGGCCATCGGCGCGCCGGCGCAGTAGCGGCTGCTTCGTTGCGGAGGGCTTAGCGAGGAGGAAACGCGGTCTACGAAAACTCCCCTATTGACATCCACCCTTGATGCCCTCTCACCTCAGGTGGTTGTTGGAATGTGCAAATATGAATTTCATACATTTCGCTGGCCATCATGTTCTGCAAGTTAGGCACACAACAGGGCATTTTAGTAAAGCGTTTTCAAAGGTCCGCTACCACTTCAGGCGCGCGCTTCAGCGAATGCATCGAAGTGGCAGTGCGGCTTCCCGCTAAATATAGCGTGGCCTGAAAACATAGTCTGGTAAAGTTCTCCAATAATTTGTGCTCGGTGCTAGAAAACAGAGATCCTTCTACAAGATGCCCGCACCTGGTACATAGTTTTCTTTTCCATCGATCCCGATTTGAGGCAGGTTTGAACGTGATAAGCCGTTTTTTTGAAGATGGAATGTTGTGTGAACATGTAAGTCATCCTTACATATTCAAGTCACCACATCTCGAGCATGTCTTTTGAACTCCTTGATCAACCGAGAATATCTATGAAACGTTCCTGCAATGGGTGCGGGGATGCATCGCAGCTCCCAAGTATGCGTTTACTTTGCCACGGGCTAAATCAAACTTCGACAGCTCAAATTCGGTGACTGCGTGGGCGCAGCCTTGCAGCTCCGTAAAACCTACACCCGAGGGGCTAGGCTTGCGAGCGCCCCCCCCCCCCAAAAAAAAAGGGCAGATTACGCGATAGGAGTTGAAGATACCTGTAAGTCACGAGGTCGCTGCTGCCACACCCATCGCCCGTCGCTCAGAATGGGGATTTTCTCGGCTTATCCTCTCAGAAGAAGCCGCCGCAAAATGGGACCTTTCCCCTCGCCTCGCCGTGCTACAATACAAGAGAGAAAGGGAAAGAAAGAGGGCGAGGAGGACTTTCCGCCAGGCGGAAGAATATTTCTGCTGGTCCCCCTCCTATCGCGCTACGATTTTGTGCAGCGTTGCCCACAGACGGTGCTTTATTTATTTATTTTTTTGTAAAATTTGCAAAGAGTGAATTTACCTGAGGAAAAAGTAAAGAAATAAAAGGCTTAGCTCCTATGGAAACGCAGCGACGCCACCGGTCTTCAAACAACACGGCGCTGTTTCGCACGGGAGACAAGAGATGGCGCAAGCGGTCGCGACGCCAACTGCCGCCAAAGAACGAGCATACGTCGCCGAGAGCCGGCGTGCTTTAGCAGACGAGCTTTTCGACTCGAAAGCGGCGCGAGCTTTCTAATATCAGTTGCCAATGCATTATTTTATCATCCTCACTGAGAACCATATTGAATGGACACTTAATCGATTAGAAAAATGGTTTGTCGGGATATTTTGACTGTATTTTTTGGGGTACCGATGTCGTCTGCTTTGCAGTTCCTTCTTGTTACCGCGCCTGTTTTTGTTTCTGCGACTTTCGCCGCCTGCGGAACGCGCTCCGCTTTTGAGTCGAAAGGATCGTCTGCTAAAGCGCCGGCTCTCGGCGCCGTATGCTCGTTCGTTGGCGGCGTTCGTTGCACCATCTCTTGTCTCCCGTGCGAAACAGCGCCGTGTTGTTTGAAGACCGGTGGCGTCGCTGCGTTTCCATAGGAGCTAAGCCTTTTTCTTTCTTTACTTTTTCTGCTATGCAAATTTTATCCGGCGTTTTTATCCTCGATAGGCACACTGTATAAGTGATTTGGGAGAGCCTTAGGAGCTGATTTATATAACTATGTGTTTTCTGGCACACATATATATATATATATATATATATATATATATATATATATATATATATATATATATATATATATATATATATATATATATATATCTTCTCAAAGATATTGAAGTCTGTTATTGCCTCTTTTATGTAAGTTTATGTGTCCGTCAGCTGGACGAAAACAAAGTATCACAGGGGCGCGTGGCGGAACTATGACGATTGCGCACACAGACCGTCAGAAAGTGGCGAATTAAGTAGCTGCTATGTCGAGTGGAGCATGAAATACTACTTTGTTATATTTAACAAAAAATCATTAATTAGCAAGGGTGATGCTTATTTGTAAATTAAATTGACCGGCATCTTGTCAAGAACAAATCTCAACAGCCAGGCTATGCCAGTTTATCCTGCATGAGAAAATGTTCACTTGGGTACGCGCTATTTTGAGCCAGATTCGATCTGAGTATGAAGGTGCGTATAGATTAGAGTGAACAACTTTGATCACACTTTTCTGCATGATTTTTCGCCTACATCACGGTGCTGAGTGCAAAAATGGTTGGTACAATGCACAAGCGGTTGTGCTTGCCGCTCGGTGTTTCTATCAAAGGTAGACTGAAATGGACTTGTCCTAAAACTTCCGTGCCATTTTGAAAATATTATTGCTTTTAGCTAGAGTTCCGTCGTCATCATATATATTGTGCAACGTATTTCGTAAACTATATTTAACAATTTATATAGCGACAAGGTGTCACATTCCATGATTTTATGCACTGTAATTAATTCCTTCAAGGGCACAACTAAGATTCGACTTTTAATACTGCGACGCAAAGTTATACCAATCACTGGTATTTTAGGTTAGCTATCACACTTCGTGACAACCCTTCGATTCAGGTAAAATGCATGTGAGTGAGGTAAACAAATGCATGTTGAGTCGTATAAACACGACGTTTCGTGTGTTATTCTAGATTTTATTTTACTGTTGCGTCGAACTTAAATAACGCAATTTCTTATTTTTGTTACCTGAAAATAAAAGTGGGTTGTACGAACTATACAAAAGAAAACTGTATAGTTACTGGTTTCACGGCGGAAATAGTGCATATTGCAAAAACAACCCGGAAAATATATTCTTAATTTAGCGGTTCAACCCGTTATTTTTGCTCCCCGGAACTAAGCCGAGCTGAACCGAAAGCTCTGAACCGGAACCCGAACCGAACCGATAAAAACTTCGGTTCGACACCCTGGCCACAGTAAAGAATCTTGGTCATCCAAGTAAAGAGCTAGTGCCGCACATAAAGGTCTGCGCAGTAACAATGCTAGGCCGGTGACAACTACGAACGCCCAAACACCCACATCTGCTTATGCTTCTCGAAAACCGTCTCGAGCCTCCAGTGTGCTGCAGTGCCGAGACCGCAATGAGAAAAAAAAGGAGAGGAGGACGGGAGAAGGATGAAGAGGAAATGAGGGAGGAGGAACAGACGACGGGGAGGAGGAGGGGAGGTTACTGAAGACGAGGGGGCATACCTTCCCCTCCGTACCCTCCCCCCCCTCCTCCTCAAGAAGTGCATTCTAATTTCGCATAACGGAGATTTGTAAACGCCTTCCATTTTTTTAAACGACGTTCATTCCGCGCGTGGCGTCACGCTTCACGTGAGCGTTGGGTTGTTTGAAACTCCTGCACGAGGTCATGGGGCTGTGACGTCATGACCCTATCGACCAATCAGGACTTTCCCGTCACAACGCCGCCGACGCCGGCTTTTCTGCGACCCTATCTCCTTAGCGAATAAGTAAATAAATTATAGACGGCATCCAGGGATGTGGCCCTAAGTTGCAGCCTCCTTAGCCCCCTCCCCCTTTAATTCAGCACTGCCTAGATAGGGAGACCTTATCAGTGACTATTGGCTCTGCTCGCTTATTTCTTCCAGACAAAATCGCTTATTTCTTCCAGACGAACGGCCACATCTCGCCGAGCCCGACGACGAGGCACAAACCGCGACCGTTCCAACTCAATTGCCACAACAGAAGACTGAATCACCCCATCGGCACTCCTCAGATCAGGTCGAAATCTGCATCGAGGCCCATAAGTCTAACCACGACGGCCGGAAGGCTCCATTGCCAGCCGGGGCCGGGTGAGCAAAGCCCAGACATCGTAGGCCAATGTGCAGCACCACGCAAGGCCCGCACAGTCTCCCTCAACCGCCCTAAAACAGCAACACACTTCTGAGCGCTTGCTTTGGATGCTGTGTTTCAAACAGAGCGTCACGTTGTCTCTGACGATATTGTGTCGGCGTAGGACCGACTCGTTATCTAAGCAGTGTCGCGTTGTGTCAGATTTTATAGTCCGTTTCACTTCATGTGTACAAGGTGTTTTACGGAACATCGCCCAGACATTTCTTGCGATAACTACGCATCGAAAGAAAAAAGAAAAGAACTCAATTGATGCCGTATTATTCACTACCGAGGGACCAGTTTAGGGGTAGGCACATAGTGCAGCAAATAATTAGTGCTCTTCTAAACAATCCTAACTACTCCATACAAATATGTCGTTTCAAATTAAAACGTAATGAGCGTCATCAAGAAGCGTTAAACCGGTTAACATTTTGAACGACTTGGAGCGTGTGAGATGTGTGGCGGTACTCAAAAGTTGGCATTGTGATACAGGCGCAAGACTAATAAAATAAAAATGTGAGTAATAAAAAAAAAGAGTGGGCGCTTTGATTGGAGGTATAGTTCGGAATGCAGAAGAACAAAGTGCGGGCTTTATAATTTTCCAAAACCGAGGGATTCAGTGGCTTTTCAGTGTGCCTAAGAAGTTTCTAATTCTAACAATATGTTTATTTTTATAACTAAAATATCAATATGAAAGCAAATAAAAAACCCGATCATCCTAAAGCGTATTCACTTAAATAAATAGGTCTCTGGACAGTCACTAATAGGGTACACATTTTCATTTTTGTGCAATGCGTTGTCTTTACACAAAATTATTGGCCGATGTTTTGTGAAACATCCCATTTATTACTGCGATTTCGTCACACTAACGCTCTTGCTGTCTCCCTCTTCAGGCTGCGAAGCAGTCGCCAGAAACCCAGAAAGGAGGACCCCAAACCTCTCAAGTCATCCTGGCTAAAGATGATCAGTGGCGTGATGCCGTTCCAGGGGTACTTCGGCCGGGGCAAAGGAAAGTTTCCCCGCCGTAGCTTGCTGCGACAGCGCACGACGTCGACGGAAATGATCATCACCACGGATGCAGCGGTGCAGCTAGAAAAGCCCGCCATGGTGGACGACTCGCAGCAGGTGTCTGAAGCTCCCGTGACTGGTGAGGCACCTCTGTCTTACCAAGCTTGGGAACATCCGTTTTGTCTCCCTCCTGGTCACGTCTGTGTAGCACTTGAAGATTTGCGTTGGGTGCCCCAAAATGGGTGCCCAAAGTTGGTAATATAGGCGCCATATTGAACAGTGTTAGCGGCAATGCACAGTGGCCATTCCTGTACTGCAAGTGCCACATAAGAGGCATATGCAATACAGGATCTTGAGTTCTGCAAGACCCAGCAAGGTAATCGGTGATATTAACCGGATCATGTGTACAGCCTAAGAAAATGCGCCGAAACACTCCAGGCGTCCAGTGCAGCGGAAAGCTCACTTCCAGGGCCTTCAACACTAGAATTACACCTTTGGGTTTTGCGCGTGGTACCCCGGAAAGCTGTGCGTCCGGCAGCGCAAGCCCGCTTTCGGCCCCTGTACTGCTACACAGGCAATACAGGATGACATCTATTTGTGTTTTCGAGGTAACCACGTCTGGTCTAACACGGCCTCCGACAATATGAAAAACCCATTCGACAAGACAGTTTGAGGAGGCTGTGCTGGAAGCGTTTTGGGCATGTCCACTGTGTTCGTGTAAGGAAATAAATAGACCTTTGTTCTATTCTATCTTTCTAAACATTTAGAGCTTCCAGCCAGATTGAGCCACTGCGAGAACTTGACCCGCCCAATGGGTCTTCGTATTGTGGGAGGCTGTACATGAAGGCTCCAGCGGTGGCCATTTCGAGATCGGCCTGCGCTTAAAATAAAAGCAAATATCGATCATATTTACCATCTATCCGCCGGGAGTGGAATATAGAATCCTGGCCACAATTTCTAAAGCAGACACAATATTGCGGACAGAAAGAAATACAATTAAATTGACTGGCACTCTTATTACGAATGTGTCACATACGTAACTAACATGAATGGGGCGCAGATTTTTATTTATTTATTTATATATATATATATATATATATATATATATATATATATATATATATATATATATATATATATATATAATTTCGCGGAGGTTATTCTTAATCTTACAGAGCACAGACAATCAAATGCTGTTAAGAAATTAATTAAGCTGCACTTTGTGGCAGTGGGCATACATAAACACGGGCGTACCTGGAACGACGCCTAATCAAACCCAGCTCTATATTTCAGCTTGGAAAAGAGTTTGAGAGCGTAAAACGTCAATTCTTCGTGGTTTGCTTTTTCACCGCCCTCATGCATCTTGTTACAACGTTTTTGAAAAAACAAACAAATTTCGTCATTCAAGATTAAAAAACAAAACAATTTACATTCACGTTTGCTCGCAAAAATATTTTCCCCGCATATCGTTCGTTTAACTCATAGTCTACTACACCCTTCAGGATTACCATGCTCTCATCGTTGAAGATGGAGAACTTGAAACGCCCAAATTACCGCCGATTGTTTTGTCGCAGGTGGCTGGTTCGATACCGCATCCGTTCATCATTCGAAGCTGGACGCCAAGGTAACTCTGGGCCGGTGTAATGAAACCACTGTTCCACCCAAAAGAATACGAATTACTGAAAATTTCGTCCCATTGCCTTTGGACGGAGAGGCTCCAAGGTCAAGTCGCACCTCATCAGGGAGTGGCACAAACACGGAAATTTCTGAGCTGGTCCTCAGAGATGCACAGCGTCACAAGGATCGTGATTTGGCTGTAGCGACCATTTGTCACGAGACAATTTCCGAACCTTCGCTGCTGCAGAACACGTGCAGAAAGTCTGCGAGGTCGTCGAAGTTTTCCTCGAGTCAAGGATCATCCTCCAGCGATCATTCGGCAGTTGTACCGACCAGTACAACACCGGGACTTTTCGCGAACCATTCCAAGATATTATCACGAGCTTCGGAGCAAGAATTTGACCATCTCTATCTCCAGATGCAAGGCCCTAATTTGAATGAAATGACTGAACTTTCTTCCAGTTGTAATGCAACATCGGATGACGAAGAAATAGCGCGCAGGAGTGCCGCAGGCAGGGATATTGAACTCGCCGTAGGCCGTGTCGTGAAGCAGACTTCAACAGCCAGTTCATGTCACGATTCGACCGATGCTTTCATACACTTAAAACTTGATGTCAGAACTACAGCAAAATCTGGTCAGCAATTGGTCGAGGCTGAACGAGTATTTCACGAAGATATGTCTGACTCCGTCCTCGAAGAACTTGAGCATCAGTTCAAGATGGCACAACCCACGTCTTCGAGCGTCATGTCTCGAGGCACCTTTCGAAAGACGAAGTCGACTTCTGACACGACGACAGAAGGACAGCGTCGCGTCAGCTTTCTGGAGAAGCCGTTTGCAGAAGTGTTGCATATCATTGAAGAGGAGGATGACCCGTTGGATGAAAGGAAAGGAAGCTCGGCGAGTAAAAGTAAGCGATTTTATCTACTACGTCAGTTCGTGTTTCAAGCGCTACTCTATCGTGGTTCAGCTTCATATAAAAGAAGGGCTTGCTCAAAAGCTTTGATAAAAAAAAAACATATTTTGTGCATTTGGCGTTTAAATCACTCCTTTAGGAAACGCGCGTGTGTGGAAGTGTGGGAGCATTTACACAAAATTATCTCGCTTCATTTCAACGACCACTCCAGATGCACTCCGTACTTTTGCGTGCAGTATGCGTACGAACCAGAATCGTTCTATGTGGTTCGTATGCATATATCTTCACGCAGAATTACGGAGCGCATCCGAAATGGTCGTTGAAACGAAGCGAGAAACAAGTTGTGTTGTAAGCTGTTGCTGAACGGAGACTTTTACACGCGAAACGCTCACTGTTTTTAAACAAAACAGGGGAGGGGCTCGCACCCACACGCTTTAACCTAAATTCCTGTTATATAGTCCATGCATTCGATTAACGTAACGAGCCTAATGAGGAGAATTGAGTTGGACGAGCTCAGGGTCCGGCGTAAACCTAATGTATACATATACGAGTGGAAACTAAAGGGCTGTTTGTATATAGGGTGCGCGTTTCTCGTTGAAACTTCGTGGGCAGCGTTGCACTCGATTCATCGCCATCTCGCTTTTCCAAAGGATATACGGGGGAGAAAGTTGGCTTAGAAGAGAGGGGGGGACCATGTGTTTGTCTTTTTAGACTAGGGCTAAGTGGCGCAAGTCCCAGGTCCAGTGATTCCTTCCCCTTTTACGGGGGTCTAAACCCCCCCCCCTCCTTTTTCCAAAGGCACCCCCTTAATTGACAACGAGTTTTTTTATTCTCGATGCCCCCCTAACCCCCCTAAAAATATAGACCCCCCCCCCCTCCCAATTTCCATTCCTGGGGAAACCACCGCTCAGGTCTTTGTGCGTTGTGCGTCTATAATTACCGGCTAAGCCAAATCACGCGAAGTAAACGCGCCGTATAGTCCTGCGATTTTTTTTTCTTCTGCGCGTGATTGTGGACTGAAATAAATGCTTAGAATGTAACCCGGAAAGCTAGTATTAATATATTCTAGTAATCGTGCTTTCTGTTTATTCACTTTGCCTTTCAAAAAGCGTCTTGTTCGGCATTTATGGTTTTGTACGACAATCCATATATGATATTCAGTATGAGCTCTACTTTTAGGTGCCTTCGCCATTGAAAACGTTACTTTCTTCGCCAATGAAAAATACCATGTGCTCTCTACCGAGTGGAGACGTTCCTCGACAGCTAATCACCGAAAACTTCTTACGAGTTACCGGTTGAATCCTCTTCAATATAACTGTTTGACAAGTTCAACAGCTATGGGCTCTTTGAACATGACCGGCTCACTCGCAGTGTTTCAAATTCTTGCAGGCAAAGATAAACTCTGGACGTCGGACAGCGCCGTTTTGAAAATTCTCGAATTGAATTCAAAGCAAACGAATCTCGAGGGCACCGGACAACACCCTGATGATGCCCCTGTCGAGTACCAAGCGGAAACCAACGTCTTCAAAAGTCAGATGGTAGCCGTCACCCGAAGCGGCCAGTCAGACCACAGTCCCTCCTTGACGACGTCTCAACCAATCAACCGAAAATCCAAGTCCTCCCTTGTGCATCACCAACCATTTTGCGGTTCTGACGAAGGACCCCTAGCCCCATCGCCGTCCACGTCTCTGTCATTCGTGTCCTCCGAGTCGGGCCACAACGTGATGCATCCATTGACCGACCTGGCGCTTCTTCGGGGACTGCTGCCTTTCCGCAGGCCGAAGTACGAGACCGGGGACGGGAGGTCGCGAACTGGCCAACTTTCAAGGGCGCTGTCGGCAGGCACGCACACTGAGGAGGCGGCAACTAGGACTTCGCCGCAAGTCTTTGGTCGAACCCAGCAGTCATCGGTCGGTGATAGACGAAGGGGATCTTCGGTTTGGCCCAGGACTGCAGCGCGACAAGCGCTTGTTCCGATGTCGACCAGAGGACCCTCCTGGGCCGCCATGGTCGGCACCCAACACTACCTCCGCGAAAGATCTGCCTTTCCTAGAGCCCCAGCTCCAGATTCAGCGACAGCCCCGAACCAAACGGAATACGTTTGTCAGCAGAAGAAGTCTTTTTTGGCTTTATCGTCTGCAGACGCAACTCCTGAAGATCCTTCAAGAGCCATGAGACCCTCCACGGCGAAATCCGAAGTGTTCCTGACAAGGAGCACGACCGGGTTGTACAGGAGCTCGCCGTGCTTCCAAGATTCCAACAACTCATCCAGGAACGATCTCTTCCTCGAGCCGCTTCGACTTAGGGACCTGGTCGTCCTGCGGTACCCCCAGTTTCGCTGGCTAACGGTACAGTCAGAACAGCATACAGACGCAGGCGTGCAGGGATCGCAGCGAGAGTCTCAGTTTGCTACGTCTGAAAACTCCAGTCGAAATACTCCACCACCGTCGCAGGTGGATGCAGTTGTGAAAACGCTCCGAGAGATTTATCTGGACACTTCAACACTTTCCCTACACCTTTCCGCCGACTGTACTGGAATAGCGTCCGCTGTAGACGATAAGAATCTCGCTGATCTTCTAGCGGCAGCCAAAATGGCGCCCCTAGAGAATGTTGGTTTCGGTAGTCCTTTGGAGGCTACGAGGCCTAAAGATGGGCATTCGGGGGACGCCTCACCATCCCTTATAAATATAGCTGCCACGGGGCTTGATTTGATACCATCGTCTCCGCGTAAATATGTATCGAAGGAAACGTTAGATACTTTAGAGGAGATAAGCTGGCCTCCTACGGAAGGCCTTATTCTTATATCGGACAGTTCGACTGCAGTCAGCGTAGCTGGCAGTTCCCCCGTCGCCGCGGATTGCAGCAGCATTGCCACCAAGCCCAGTTGGAAGGACAGTGTGCAGTCAGGCAGCGCGAAAGTCGGTACTGTTAGTAGCAGTGGCAGACGACTCTCGACAAGGATCCTCGAAGGCCCTTCCTTTGAATCAATATATAATTCAATCCTGCAGCCTCAAATTTCTACTGATCCCGCTACCGACATAGGCGCCGACGGTGTCGTAAATTCTCCGAGGGGTACTCGAGGTATATCACTCCCTGGTCGCCTCTACTCTACTCGCAAAACGATCGACTGGGATGAAAGGAAGACGGCGGCCATATTGACGGGTCAGAGTCAGGTCAAGTTAGTTACGACTTGCAGAACCGAAGCTGTTCCGGATGTTGCAGCTTCGGTGTCAAGTTCAAAGCTTCCTACGAGGAGTGGACTTCGCTCGCGGTCGAATGAAACTATCGCACCCACGGAAGACGCAGAAAGGCGACGGGAATCCAGCCCGGCGGTTCTGGTGCATGAAGCGCTATATCCGAGGCCGACGCAAGACCGCGAAGACACGTCATCCACACCGGAGTTCACTCTGGACAGTGCCCAGGTGGCACAGTTAGGCCTGCAGACTACATCAGAACTATGTCTGCAAGACAGCTCAAAGAGCTCGATGTCGTCTCTCGGACGTCGGAAAATGGACGTTCTGGCAGTTGACGAAGGTGAACTGTCTGCTTTTTCTCATTCGAGGAGAGCGGCTCCAATAGTTCTCTGCTCCCGGATTCGACAAGCCTCAGATTCTCGGAGGATTCCCTCAGTGATCCCGACGCCAGTTCATCGAATCAAGATGACGGCAATTGCGGGGCCAATTAGCCTGCTTATAAACACTTACCGATAGCTGTCCGTTTACATGCATGAAAGGCCGCTTCCCAGAGACAATAGGAGGGCAGTTTTTCCCTGCTGTATGTCGCCATATATATGTGAAGCACTGCAACTTAGTTGGTTTAAAACAGTTTGTTTTGGCCATCAATACAATTGTTGTAGATAATGTATACCATGTATACGATAGTGAGTTAACAGGACATTTCACCTACCGCTCGCTCCCCTCCGCACTGCGACGACAGGATAAACCATAAACCACATATATAGTCTTTCGTTTTCTATCACTCTGTTTGCTGGAGTACTGAAGCGACCTAAACCCTGGAACTTGCAGATTTGGTATAGGGCGCTGCTGTCGCTGGCTCTTCAAGCTGGCTATTACACTCTTAAAGGGGCATCAGATTGACTTTTGAAAACCTCGTTTTATGGTCATAACTCAATGTACGAGATCTAAGCATCCTAAGAAAACGAATTTACATTCATACCTGGCCCTTTTGCATATTTAAAAAAGTTCTCGAAGATTGCAATACTTACCATTGTCGCACGACAGATGGCGCTACCGAACCTTGCTGAATATTGTCGAACAACGGGGCTTGTCAGCCACTCGCGAGCGAGGAGTTCCCGCATGGAAGAGCGGGACTGATCGGCCGCTCTTCCACGCGGGAAACCCATCGCTCACGAGTGGCTGACAAGTGCCGTCCGTCGTTCGACCATATTCAGCAATGTTCGGTAGCGCCCTCTGTCGTTCAGCGACAATGATGAATGTCGCAATCTTTTATCACGTTTTATGTGCAAATAATCCGCGCATGAATGTAATTTCAAGTTTTTAGGATGCTTAGAGCTCGTAGACTGAGTTAAGACCATAAAACGAGGATCTCAAGAAAGTACGTTGGTGCACCCCTAAAGGTCGGTTCACACAGGCATTTTCCTACGCTACGTTGCGTTAAAACCGTTTACGTCGCAAGTCACCGGGCATACGAAACACAAATGTCGCGGTGACTCCTCACGTATCATAGGAGACCGTGTAGCAAATCCCCCGTGTGAACCGACCTTTAGAGGCAATATCAGGTAATAAGTTTTGTGGAGCTGGTGCGCTCGCAGCTCGCTCCTGCTGTTTACGCCAGAGAACCAGCTCGATTCCATGAACGGCTGAATTTCTCTTTTGAATTCGTTTGCTAGTTAGCGACAGATGGAACGGCGTGAGCGACTTTTAACGCCCTGCCTCAGTACGCGCTCAAACATAGCCTCCTCTACCACTCTGCAGTCGACGACAAGCCATAGAGTGCCGTTCTGTTCGGTGGCAGATTTGGAGCGCGAGGATCTGGTAGCACAGAGCATCAAAGAGCCATTTCCGTGAACCTGACGTCAGGACAGCTTTTGCAGCGGCGAGACCCGAACACACTTGTTCGCTCGGGAGAAGCGTTTCGGCGTCTCGCCGCAGCTGGGCGCCAGTTACGGGCTTTCTCCAGACATCTGCCTATCTCAAATACTCTAGTCAAGATAGTGTATTGTACAAGATAGTGCATTAATGACAGAACAAGAGAGCACGCAGCGTCAGTGAAGGCCATAACAGTAGCAGGCACCTCGCGGCCCATTGTCGGGTGTGCACATGTGCACCAAACCGCCAGCATTGACATCCTGGTAAAACATCGCACCAGGTCGCTGAGATTCTCGAGGCCCTGCTATTGACGCGAAGGATCATTGCGTGAGTGCACCGTCATCGCATGCATCAGAAAGAGCCAGTTATCTGCGAAGAGCCGAACACTGGACGTACATGCAAGCACAGACAGAGTGGAGACGAAGGTTCAGATATAGAAGAACCGGAAGAATCCGCAGCGTATGTTCGACTCAGGAGAAGCAGATGTTATCGGACAGTTGCTCGTCCGCAGCTGGGTCTGCCATTTTGTCATCTCTGTGTGCGTCTCCTCAAGACGTTCAGCTGGCACTTTAATAAGCATGAACTAACTAGCTCTAGTTCAAGCCATCACAGTGTATTTCAAATACTTTTTGAAGTATCTTGGTATCTTGGAAATACTTTTGATCGAGAGTATTTGGTACTGTATTTTAATTACATTTCTGGTATCTTGTACTCATTATCTCAAATACATTTTTGACATTCCGCCATCTTCCGTGTTTTCTGTATGAAGTGGCATGGGCGTGCACGAGCAAACGTGAACATTGTTTTGAGCAACCAAATGCTGTTGCTAGCTCCGATAAGCTACGTGTAAATTATCGCTTTTGTGCCGATTGTGACTCATATTTCACCTTAAAGTTCGTACAATGAAGGTTTTCCCCTCGCCTTCCCAAAGGCGCCTTTTGTTTTCCTGAGTTTCTTCCGAAAAAATCCTCAAACTAAAGGGGTGGTTTAACGGAAGTAAAGATTGCCACACAGAACGGGAAACAACCCACGACAGCAATGCAGACTTCAGTGTCAAGAAAATAACAAATACAAGAAAATGAGAAGTGCACAGAAGACATTCTTTTGCTCGCACGCTGAGGCTTAAAACGTCAAAAGTTTGTCGTTGTTTTTTTTTTTTTTGTCGTCAGTCTGGCACTTATTGCTCTCGTAAACACTGTCTGTAAGCGAACATTGATAAGCAGAGCACAGGACAGGAAACCAACTACGAGCAGGGTGACCTCTCAAAATGCCAACAAAGCGTCCCCCAACGTTGAGTGCCTTTCTGAACGCAACCTACTTGAAGAAGGTGCGACCAGTGCAGTGGCTATTACGTGGGCTCTCTTTCTTATCCATTCACTCATTTCCGTATCCCAAGTTTGTTTATAGTGAACTCCCCGTATAGGGAATATGGATTGTAGTTAAACGATGCGTCTAAGGTGCGCCGCAGAACGTGATATTCAACAATGTCATTATAACTGAAATGACTTATTTTGTTTTGTCCCAGAAATTTTTTTAACGTGTATCAGTGATATTTTGCCCATTATACACCTTTTTTGTTTAGCCTTGTACCCAGCCACTTTGTTCCCATATCCGGTATGCGTTGCAAAAAAAAGAAAAAGATTTCAACCCGGAAAAGGGAAAAAAATATAGAAAGGACAACAAGAAGGAATGACGGTTGCCATTAAATTGTTAACATGTTCTACTGGCGAGGCGAGAGGAAAGCGACGTTTTTACGCATACCGGAAGTTCCAAAATTAAAAATGGCGGCGCCCACGTAGAAAAGGTGTAGTAGTTGACTGCATCCCTACTGAAAAAAATCATATGACTTTATTTCTGATATGTTTATTGGACACCTTTTTCATATCAGAACTTATTATTTCACATCAGTTTCATATGCCGCATATCAGTTACACTAGGCTAGGTGGCGCTAGGTACCACCCAATTCATGTGCTACAAAAATATTTTTTATTTACTCATGCCACCATCTAGACACATTACGTATACCACTAGCATCAGCTGAACATATACATTGAGCGCATACACATACACGGCACAACAAACATGAATACAACAGCACACCCAATAACTACTTCAGAGCTCTGCGTATCCGCCTTTTATACAGATCGTTTTGTAAGTACGGAGTTTTTCGGTGACCAGCTAAGCAATAAATAATATTCTCAGCATATTGGATTTTTTTTGTCAATAATGTCAGACCTCTAAGAGTATTTTCAACGGCTCAGGGAATGAATCTCTTAATAAAAAGTAAACGCTCATGCCGTAATTTTTGAAAGCCAGTAAATCAAGCCGCTCCACTGCGCCAAGTCGTATACTGAAAAACATTATATGAAATTATTTCTGATATGTTTATTGGACACATTCATATCAGTTGGCATATGTTGCATATCGCTCTTATATGCCACGTATCAGTTTTTTGCTATTTCATATCAGTGTCATATATCGCATATCAGTTTTTAGAGTATTTCATATCAGTTCCATATGTCGCATATCAGTTTTTGGATATTTCATATCAGTTCTTATATAGATTCATATAATATTTTCCAGTAGGGATAGAATAACCCTACAATGTTCTCTTTCTTTTGCACTTTTGTGCTGTTGCGTGCTAATAAACCATTATGGTAAACTAGATTATTGTGCTTCGCTTCGAGTATTTTGTCCAACACTGCTCTCCTCTCCCATCCGTTGTCTGCCGCTCCAGATTTTCCATTTCGGCGGCCGCTTCTCGTGGCGATCTGCAAGGCTTTGACAGTATGAAGGAGGCTATGGCTCGAACCCCACCCCCTTCGCCACGCTTTGGCTGTGCGCATGCGCTCGAGGTGCACTGGACACCGAAGCGTTGTCGAAGGTATTTATGGGAAGCCCGCGCTGGAGACGGGACAGCTGAAACTCCTCGCACCGACACGCGGGCTTGACGTCACGGAGCTGCGGCGGCGCTGCGATCGCGCCGGAGCCGGGGGGTGTGGCAGGGTGTGGGCAAAAGGGCGCACGTTTCGCATGGGCGTCATAGCATTTCAGCATGCCGCGAAGCTGTGTTGCTGTTAATTGCACCGAAATGTACAAGAAAAGTAGCGGAGTGAGTTTCCACAAGTTCCCGGCAGACTCTGAAAGGCATAAAAGGTGGATAATATCCGTGGATCGAAAAGAATCGTCGCCTCGCGCGAACGACCGTTTGTGCGGCAAACACTTTCTTGAAGGCAAGTGCGGCTTCCATTTCAATCTCCGTCCCGAGGCTTGCTTATGTGCAGGGAAAGCGTTGCCTGATCAAGACCACCGGGATTTTGTTCCCATGTGTGTTCGCGCACAAAGCATCGGCCAAGCGCTCGTCGGAGGCTCGCTACGCCCGTGCTACCCAGCAGAAGAGGATCGGCGACAGAACGGCAGTGTTGTAGGCGTTACCGGAGAAAAGTAACGAAGTACGTTACTCGTTACTTGCAAATAAAAGTAACGCGTTACCGAGCTACGTTGCCTAAAAATAAAAGGAACCCGTTACCGCTACCGATAAAAAGTAACGCACGTTACTTCTGCGTTACTTTTTTTAAATTAAGATTTAGCACATTTTACGGTTTTGACGATACATGTCATATATCAAGAAACATTATGTTCGTGCAGAAACTGAACATAATTACTTTATCTCGTTTTACGGTTTCACCTAAATACTCACGAGAAAAAACGCCAAGAAAAACATGGCTTGACGCCTAAAACACGGAAAAAATTGAAGTGTAATTTCTTTAAGACTTGGGAAGGAGTAACGAGTAACGTAACTACGTTACTTGAAGTAGTAACGTAAGTACGTTACCCGTTACTGTGTCGAAAACGTAACGAGTAGGTTACTACGTTATTGAAAAAAGTAACGCGTTACCGGCAACGCCGTTACTTGTAACGTGTTACCGCCAAGACTGCAGAAAGGACAAAGCGTTACTGCTTGTCATGCCTTGTGGTCATGAGGGTAGGAAAAATATCATACCTTGACTTGAAGACGCTGTGTGTATTTAATCAATTAATGAATACACACACTTCCGCAGACCCACAGACTGCTGATCCCGCCGGCAGTGCGGAAACCGACTCGAAGTAATCGTAGGCCTCGAGAGACTTGTACGCCTGCACCGTGTCGGCCGTGAACTGGCTTGGCGAAAAAACTAAATAAACGACGACATGAGCCGTCGACTTCGGTGGCAGCAACTTTACGTCGGAAGTCCAGCAGGCCTTGTCTACGGCATACGGATCGTCGAAGGCAACGCCGTCACCGCACAGTTTGTTTCGATACCGCTGCCGTTCAGGCTCGGGCAGCGAGCTCAAATAGTCGGGCATAGGATACGACATACGTTCTCAGGAAATACGACGCACAAATAAAGATACAAGCGTCCCTACAACGACAACAACGAGCGCACGCCATAGAACGCAATGGCGAAAACACGGAGAGCCGGGCTGCTCTTGCCCACATAGCTACCGCGCATGCGCGGCCTTGCGGCGTGTTGGTAAACAGAGTCGCTCCGCGTGTCGGTCTATACGAAGCGCAAGTCCGTCCGCTCCTTGCACAACGGTTGCACTTATGTCAGAACGCCGAGTTCCGGTTGGCTCTGACCGGAAGGATAGTGGGTAGACCTCAGCGATATATACTCCGTCTCACCCTAAGGTAGACATAAGTTTACCATTATGTTAAAACAACCGAGACTGGGTGTGAAAAGAAAACACCTGGTAACAACCAAAAGTAGAACAGGGAAAGAAATAAGTCAGCTAGACAACGTCGCAAACTCAGCTAATAAGTTTATAAGCCTCTCATATACGCTTTAAAACCAAGGTCGTCACCAACCGACAAAGTGTCGAAGCTACGGGCTGCCAGGACCAATCACGAGCCGGACTGAAGGCCACTATGTGTTTTCGGCGCACTGGCAGACGAATCCCGGACAAAAGCTCACCGGAAAAAAGCCCCCCCCCCCCCCCCATTTTTTCAGACCCGGACAAAAGCTCACCAGGAGAAAATTTTTGTTGGTCTTAAGGGCACTCATGTGGTTTTTGAGATCGTGTTTTGATGATGACAACTGAATCTATACTTCGTTTCACCTTATGTGCGAGCGAAGGCAAAGCTGGAAGCGCGAGCACGAAAGCTCCCGTGCCTTCAGGCTTTGCTCGAGCGCGCGAGCTGGCAGAAACGCAAAAGCGCTGGTCTCGCGCTTCTAGCTTTGGCTTCGCTCGCAGATAAAATGAAACGAAGTATAGACGCCCTAAGTATCCCTAAAAACCAAAAAATATAGTCATACGGTGATTATTTCTTTAATAAAAATGTAATTGAAGACCGCCAAACCTTGGATCCATCCGAAAACGAAACCACTCTCATTGATCACCGCTCGCATATCAAAACAATCTCGGCCAATGGCGTTGGACGACGTTCCGTCCCGCAGTGATCCCGAGGGAGCCGCACCGACCGGCCGAACTCTTTGTCATTCGAGCTTCGATCATTGCGGAGTTCTTACGCTCGAGGACCTGACGCCGTTAGAGGTTGAAATTCTTCGGTGGACAGCCGACCTGGGGATGATTTCCTGCGACGCCACTCCGACGTGCGAGTCGTGTTCGGGTTCTGAGGACAACGAAACGCAGACCTTTTCGGGCGTTCTTCGATTTGCGGTTGGGGGCAAGTCGTCACCAAACCAACGTTTGACATAGCAGCGTAACCTCTGGTACGTGATGTCAAACGATGTCGTCACGTTGAATTTCGCCTCGGGAGGACGTGGGAAGGCTGGTTCAGACATGTGCAACGAGCGCGTTACCTACGGCTAGGTGCCTGGAACGCGTCTCCAACTGGTGTGTTTACCGCGTCCAAAAAATTGGTCCCTCGATTTCCGCCTGATGACGTCATAGAAGTGTCACGCTGTCGCCGGTCGCGATCCTGGCGGCGTCCCAACAGTTGTGGTGTATATGGCAGACGCCTGTTCTGCTGTAGGTCGCTCTCCACTGTGACAGTCCACGGAAGATACAGCAGCCGGAAGTTGGGACGCCTGGGACGCCGTGACGACAGCGACACTCGCGTTCGCTCGTGCTTTTCGCCAGCATTTCTACGACCAACCGCCAGGATCGCGACAGGCAACAGCATGACACTCCGGATTCTGTGACGTCATTCGTTGCCACTTGGGGACCACTTTTGATGTATGGGCGGGATAGGACACTAAACACACCAGTCGGAGACGCCATCCAGGCACCATACTACGACTGCGTCCGTTGCAACCGGAACGACCGCTCTGCGCCGCGCGTACACACACCTGCAACCGCTGCAACAAGCGCAGCGGGTCGTCAGCACGGCGACCGCTTCTACGCCGCCGTCAGCTGTTTCAGCGCCGCCTCTAAAAGGGGACGCACTGCCATTCAATGCCGTAACAGAATATAGACAGACAGTTGTGAGTAGCGCCATTTTGAGAGCGAGAGAGAAAAGTGGAAAGGGCTACCGGCGCTTTCCTCCTTTCTGATTGTGTAGAAAGAGGGAAAGTCCCGGATGAGAGGCTCGGCCGGTGTTGGGTGTCTGCTGTGCCCCAACTTCGTTCGCGCTTTCTTTTCTGTTTTAAACTCGCAAACTTAATTAGAGCCATGGTATTGGATGGCGACAGTTCCCCGGTCATCGGGACACCATTGCTGGGTGATAGGGTGCACGAATAGCGACAGAAAGCGTCGAATACTGGCCGAGGACATAAATGTAGCTTGTATGGAATCCGGCAAGACGAGTGCGGCTGCAATGTTTTTAAGCTCCCTCGCTTTCCGCATCACTGGAAGTGATGAACCATTCATCAATTTTCGCTTGCAATGGGCCTATTTCAACGTAGCCGTTTTTAGTAATCAACAAGCGATACACGAAACGGGAACCTCAATTAACTTTTGTAAACACCCGGAGCTGCTACAGATCGTTTTGCTGCGCTGCTTTTATATTGCGTTTCCGTGTTCTTGTATTTCCTTGTCGATGAACGACGAAGACGTTCTACATGTACTTATATCGAAGCGCAGAAAGCCTCAAAGCAGCCACGAATTATTTTACTATTTGATGCAATATTTTGAGTACTAACCTTCAATTTCTATCACTGACACGTTCGCTGCCGCTGTTCCCTTCGTCCCCGCACTGGCGGATGCCATGACTCGAACAAAGAAACGTGCACACTGGGCTCGAAAACGCAGATCGCAACACACAAGACGTACCCTGCAGCGACTATCCAGCGCTTCAAAGCGCCCAATCAACGGAAACAACCCACCAGCGGCACTCCAAGGAGCGCTTTTGCCGGCTCTCTGGTATCGCGCAGGAGATCGCGATTCAGGAAAACCGATAGAACTACCTTTTCAACAATTTCTAGCCTCACCCGGAGGCGGAAATAAGCCTTCAACTAAGTGTTGTAGATGATAAAATCGAGTCAGTCACCACGGCAAATTATTTTTATTAAGATAAATTCAGTTACAAATTTTTACAATCTGAAACAGCAGTTATCACGAGAAAACTGGCACGCACCTTGCGAGCGTACCCCATGTTCATTGGCGGTACAGCGTTCGGTGCGCGCTCCATTCACAAAATGTTCCGATCACAGTCGAGAGGATGGCGTTGAGGAAACGTGTTTTCGGTTTACAGACGCAATGCACTGCCGCCGAGACCAGGGTCATGTGGAAAGCGATGGAGCTTAAAGACATTGCAGCCGCTCTCGCCTTGCCGGATTCCTTGCAAGCTACATAGGTCCTCGGACAATATTCGACGCTTTCTGTCGTTATTCGTGTACCCTATGACCGCGCAATGGTGTCCCGATGACCGGGGGACTGTTGCCATCGAAGCCCGTGGCTCTAATTAAGTTTGCGAGTTTAAAACAGAAAAGAAAGCACGAACGAAGTTGGGGCACAGCAGTCACCCAACACCGGCCGAGCCTCTCATCCGGGACTTTCACTCTTTCTACACAATCAGAAAGGAGGAAAGCCCCGGTAGCCCTTTCCACTTTTCTCTCTCGCCCTCTTTCAGTAAAACGGTCTATAGCCTAAAGCTTTATATTTTTTTTTTCGTGATAGGCTTGCAGGGTACAGTGGATCAAAAAAAAAAGAAAAGAAAGATTCAGTACGCCGTCTTGGACGATCATGACACTAATACACGACTTTGCCAATGGTACGAGATTTCGCCGCACGCCTTTTCTACGATTACAAAAGACGATGTAATCACAGCAGCGATATAGCAACGTAGAAATTAGTGATGGGCCGAACTTTTGCCGAATCGAAAGTTCGGTGCCGAATCTTGGGATTCGGCAAAGCCGAACTTTTGCCGAACTTTTCTAAAGATTCGGCAAAGATTCGGCAAAAATACATTGTTACCAGACTTAACGTTGATATTTCGTTTTTTCTGGCGAAAAAAGGTTTTATGTTTCTTTTTCTTAGCTTAAATGCAACATGTAATGCATATTGACACAGTTATGACTAAATAAGGTGATATTCTACAAGATAATTGTATCGGCGTCGTTTTTTTGTGTTTACTGGCAATTTTAGTGACTCCTTGCAGGAGTGGCGTGACAACGAGGTTGGGTAGAAGCGAGCGTGGCGCAGTCACGAATCACGCTACGAGAGTTTCGGTTTTGAGGCATCATCAGCGCAAGCCTGCATGTGTGTGTACCACTGGTGTGTACATTGTTAAAATGAAGGCAATAACGCTGCGTTCTTGCTTTCTCTGGGAGTCACCATTTTGTGCGCGAAAACGAATGCAACGGTTGCTGAGCCTTCACCAGAAGAGATAATATTATTATTGTAAATATGCATGTTTTTCGATTCGAGTCACTTGACGTCAGCTTTGCATGAAAGTGTGCGTCCCATATTCGCAACGTCTCGTTTTTAACCTTTAAAATGCCAGTTTCTGGTGTTAGGACACACGCGAACGTTTCAGAAGATAGGGAGAGTTAGGAATGTCGGATGTGCAACGTCGAGCATTATAGTTCTGTGTTTAGTTTTATACAGATACATGAAAATCGCGAAATAACACTAATTGAAAAAGCAATATTATTTTGTTTTGGAACACACTACTCCTGAGCCGAAAACAAAATTGTTATAATTGCGAGGAGTGCTTTAAAGTAATTGTCGGCCAATGTTTCAACTACCTCGTTGCATCAGTGGAAAGGTCAAATGAATATCACATTATCCAGAATGCACCGCATCATTTGTCACTTGCGCAGTGGACTGCGTAAATTACTGGTCGATCTTCTATTCTTGAGGTAGAAATATTGAAGGAAACCACTCTCGCTCACAAACGCACAGTTACCGTGTTGCCTACTCCACACCTCGCCGTAACCGCCGCACGACTGCACGGCGCCCATTTGCAATCCATGGTCCCGTTGCGTTCTCGCGCGTGCGCAGACATTTGCCGAATTTTGCCGAATCTTTGCCGAACTTTCCTTCAAAAGTTCGGCATTTGCCGAACTTTGCCGAATCTGAAGTTCGGCAGATTCGGTCCATCACTAGTAGAAATATGATTTCGTGATCGGATAGACGTTGCGAGCGTTCAGGATAGCTAACACTAACCACTTTTCTTCGGTGATGAAAACGCGTGAAAATTCGCATCCTTTATACGGTACGCGCCAGTAATACCTTGAACTTGAGCACACGCATGAAATGCGCCAAATAAGAAAATCCGGGCGATGTTCGAGGACACAAATGCTAGAAAGCACCACTGCATGTCGAAGTAAACAAACACGACGGCACGGGCGTTTCTGCTGTCTTGAGAGTGCCGCCACGACATCGCCGCACGAGTAGGTGGATCTTCCTTTCTAGTGCGTGCTGGGTTATCATAGCGACACACGACGAAAATTCACAGTCAAGGATAGCGCTTTTACGCGGAATGACGAGCTTTCACCACGCCGTCCACGTCGACGATCACCACCGACGCCATGTTAGCAGATAGAAGGAGCCGGCCCGCGACCGGCATGACCGGCATGTAACGCGCGCAACCAGTTCTCCTCGGCTTGTGATTGGTCTGTCGCTGCGCTCCAACTCCTTGCGTCGTGAACCACATGCGTGCGTCCCTCCGTCGCTATGGCAACTGACGGTTGTAGACCCTTGCAACGGTCGTTGCGGTTGTTACAGTCGTTGCGTTCGCTACGGACGCATGTGTGTGAACGGGCCTAGACACGGGCGCACTTCCCGAAAACCCCGGAGGGAAAGAGTTCATGATACGTGCGCTTCCGCGCATCCCGAGGGAACGGGAAATTCACCCCCCGCGGAAGAAGGCAAGGAGAAAACGTAGTCCCTTGTTTGTGAAACGATAATTACAGTATCGCGTATTCTAAGCTAGAACTATTTTGCGTCTTGTGAAATTATCATGCACAACATATCTAAATGAACTGAAAATTGTTTCTTTAACGAAACTTTACAAAGGCCGCCAAAATTTTCAAACATACGATAATTTCATTGGTCGGCGCAGAAACAAAAAAAACCTTACCTTTTATTTATTTTTTTTTCATTTTTTATTTACATTTAGGTAATATAGTAGTCTGCCTTGACCTACCAACAGAAATTGTAATATATTGTTTGTATGGCCGCTATTAGGACTCGAATCTCGTGCTGTGATAGTTTTGAACGGGACTTCGCGTAGACGCTCAGCTGAGCAGAATTTTGACCTATCTCACATAGGTCAAAATTCTGCTCAGCTGAGCGTCTATGCGAAGTCCCGTTTCTATTCTTTTCTATTTAATGTTAGTACTTACCTCAATATCTGAGCGTAAAAGCCAGTGAATCAACAATATTTATCCTAACAGTATTTATGTACTTGGCACTGGCGTGATTTGCAAGGTGTGTGAGCTTGTGGGGTTCAGGAAAGACGTCCGTCGATGCAAATCAACAAACTGATCTTTATAACCACACAAAAACTGAAAAGAACGTAAAAATGGGGCTCCGCTGAGACCGCACAGCTACATCGTCGAACGCTGCCAGCTCGTGCTGTTCTTTTTGAGGCCGGAGCTCGGTCCCGTCGGTGCTGCTCGTGCCGCGCGCTTGAAACGCCATTAGCTGCTGACGTTGCGTGAGCCACCGCTCTAAGTCCCGCGCTCGGCGCCGCCGCTCCAAGTGTCGCGCTTCGGCGCTACAAGCTTCGCCCTATGTATTGACGGAGAAGATACGTAACATCTAGACTCCCGGACAAACTTAAGTCAAGAGGAAAAAGTCTTAAGTAACCCAGCATGAATCACTGAAAATAGAAATGAAACCTAAACACATGACTAACACATTTGAAACCTTACACGCCACGAAATGCTCGTTATTTTACGAAGAAGTCCGTACGCGGCACAAAATAAACCGTACTTCATAGCGTCAGTTACTAAATCGTACATATGTATATGCACTGCATATCTGTTTGACATAAGAAAATATGACAATTACATGTCAAGTTTGGTATTTCAAACTCAAAGCCGAAAGCAAAAGGCCCCAGAGGAATTCTCTAATGATCTGCATTCCCCCGTATTGGGAGGAAGTAAGCGCTGTGCCCGCACTTGTGGATACGGACTTCGAAGTAAATTTTTTTAAGTACACTACTCCAAAGTTTATTAATGTTTATGGTTGGATATTGAGGTAATTGCTCACGATAAATAGAAAACCTTACATAGGCCAAACTTCTGCTCAGCAGAGCACTGTGCGAAGTCCCGTTCAAAACGCTCATAGCACAAGCTTCGAGGCTTATTAGCGCCCATACAAACAATATATTACAATTTCTGGTGGTAGTTTTTCATAGACTACTGTATTAACTAGCTGTAAATAAAAAATAAAAGAAATAAAAAGTGTTTTTTTTTTTAATCGCCTCCAAACTTGCCTTTTTTAGAAATTTTTGCTTTTTCAGGCACGTGTAGCGCATTATATACTTATCGCAAAATATTGAAAATATACTGAAAACAAAGAGCTTAATTAGAGCTCTACAGTGATATAAATATTCTGAAAAACCACACCGTGGAGAAATAGTGCAACCAACCTCTGCTGCGCTGTCGTCATGCGACGCAGCAGAAGTTGCTTGCACTATTTCTCCACGGGGCGCGGTGCCGTCGGGGCCGAGAAGCGCTCCGATTGCGAGCCGAAACTTAAAAACCCGTAGAATTTGTGCGGTTTTCAGAAAGCCGCGAAATGCTGCGCGTGACTTCTACCGTTTTAACAATTTGTTGATATAGTGTTTTTCGATTATGCTGAGCAATTTTCTAATGGAAACCATGCCCTTAAACACAATATTTAAAAAGTTAATTACGCAAAAACAATTAACAACTTAATTATCCCAAACTTTAATAATTTTCCTAAATGGGCCTCTGGCCCGGGACCAAAACGACACAAGCCTTTGTTTGTTGCGACGTGTAGTTTTTGCAATATCGAATTTGTCCGCTCTTTCGTGAAACACCCTGTATATACAGTGCGTTGTTTATTTGTCGATGACGTAAAAAACTTTCAGCCCTTCCACTCGGGTGAAAAAGGAAGGCCGGCGGCAAGCCAGAATGAAAAAGGCTGCCGCCATCTATGAGCGACGGCCGCAACCAGATACGTGGCTTGCCGCTGTCGCTCATAGATGGCGGTAGGTGTCCAGAGTTCGGTGCACTGATCTCAATGACAACTGCTGGATCGCGTTTGCCCGCTCCGCGAATGCGGTCACTGGCGGCCATCTTTAGGTAGAGTTATATCACCTCTAGCCAAGATACAGGTGCTGAAGCCACCTGGCAGCCGCCATCATCCATCCATGTCAGATGGCGTTTTGGCAGTTGTGGTGGCAGGCTGCCATCAAAATAGCGTGGGTGATATTCCGTGATTGATTGAAATTGTTTGACGAAACATGTTTTTGAAACCCGGCGTGAACGGTAGCCTGGTCTTTGAGACCCGGTGAAAGTTTCACGAAATCGCACAGCACCGGGGAAGAGCAGCACAGCACGCATCAGAAAGTCGCATCGAAAGAAGCATCGAAAGCAGACGCCGCTACGTAGTCTGCTTTCGATGCGAGCTGCGCTGCTTTCCCTGGTGCTGCGCTTTCGAAGAACTTTCGCCGGGTCCTCAAAGACGAGGCTACCGTTCACGCCGGTTTCAAGAGTCTGCTTCGTCGAACAACTTCAATCAAGCACGAATATCACCCACGGTACGGTGTACTAGATCCACGGCATTTTTATGGTAGCCTGCCGCCATTGCGCTGTCCGCCATATTACAATGATGGCTAGAGATGATATAACTCTACCTAAAGATGGCCGCCAGTGACCGCATTCCGGTCCATAGGCGGAGTCTGGCCAAACGCGATCCAGCAAATAGACATAGAGATCAGTGGTTCGGTGTATGGAGGCTCTAGTGAGGGTGGGTGCAACTCAAAATCTGGAGGGCGTTTGCAATTTAATGGCGGCGCCTAAGGGAGAGAGGATTCGAAGAAAGGATATGTGCCAATGTTGCGTGCACGAGAGCAGACGCCCGCTCAGTTGCGACTTTGTTGCTCCATACGGCTTTCCTCTCTCGCCTCCCATTGCAAGCAACGAACGCTTTGGCGCAGCCTCCTCGCTTCCTTCTCGCTCCGAGAATTCCAGACGGAT